>JAJOOR010003775.1:0-31452 GCA_036250505.1 Solanum acaule | reverse complement strand
CTGGATAAGTGGGTTTCCCTTTGAACTTTCCATAGTGAACATATATCGGATATACTCGGTCAATCGATAGATTTGATATCTTTGAACCGTCGAGCTTTAGTGTATACCTAGACAACATAAGTCACACAATCAACCCTTGAACTGTTTTGGTTCTCATTGTTTTGTTCGTTTCAGCCATGAACACGTCTTGTTTTATAAGTGTGTAGAGAACTGGCCTTATCGAATTCTCCTTGAAGCGGCTTACACTTCACATTTATATATGTGATTTCTAAATGTGTTATTCCGTAGATACACAATTTGATATACTCTGTATCAAACTTAGAAACCATTAAAAAGTCCTAATGCCTTTATCTTTATTACTGAACATTGTCTTATCATGAGAATGAACCATAAAAAAAATATTTTGACAATGTTGAACCGTCATCAATGACTTTGTTTGATCTCCTTGAACCTAGATCTTGGGATCTCCAGTCTTCTAGGTAAAGTTACCGTCAAATGACTTGTCCTCGGCCATAGTCTCATTCCCTTGGATAATCTATCAACTTCCTCTCTAGTTAGGCCTTTTATAAGTGGATCCGTCACATTATCATTTGACTTTACATAGTCAATTATGATAATTCCACTAGAGAGTAGTTCTCTAACAATATTATGTTTACGTCATATATAACAATAATTTTCGTTATACATCATGCTCCATGCCCTATCTATTGCAAATTTAACTCTCACAGTGTATGCATACTAAGCTAAAAGGTTTGAGCCAAAAATCTTTCAAATTTTTTTGGAGTCATTCAATTTCTTCACCGGCCTTATCTAGAGTGATAAACTCAGATTTCATAGTAGAGCGAGCAATACATTTCTGTTTGGAAGATTTCCAAGAGACTGCTCCTCCACCAAGAGTAAATACATATCCACTTATGAATTTTTACTTCATTTGACCTGGTGATTCAATTTGCATCACTATATTCTTCCAATACTATTGAATATTAGTTGTAATGCAAAACAATAGTTTTTAAGTATGCTTTAAATACGCCAAAACTTTTTTCATTGTCATCCATTGAGTTTGATTGAGAATACTTGTGAACCGACTCAGTTTACTAATAACACATGCTATATCTGATCGCGTACACTTCAAGATATATATCATATTTCTCAATACTCTAGCATAATCTAATTATGAGTCACGTTTGCCTTCATCTTTTGAAGTACAAAGCTCACATTTATTGGAGTCTTGACAATATTGATATCCAAATACTTGAACTTGTCAAGTAACTTTTCAATCACATCAGTAGCTTCAATGTCTTTCATATCGAACTTACTTTCTAGCATAAGCTTAGTAACATTTATGTCAGAAATGTCTCTTTTGATGATCAACATGTCATCAACATAAAAATGACCTTGTGATTTGGAGTGTCTTTAATGTAAAAACATTTATCACATTCATTAATGTTGAATTCATTTGCCAACATAGTTCGGTCAAACTTCGCATGTCATTATTTGAGCGCTTGTTTTTAGTCCACAAAGTGTCTTAACAAGTTTACAGATTTTCTTTTCTTTACTAGGAACCACAAAACCCTCGGGTTGTTGTATGTAAATTTCTTCCTCCAATTCTCCATTTTTTTAAAAATGTTTTCACATCCATTTTGACGAATTTGAAGGCCATATACCGCAACTAGCGCAATTAACATCTGAATTGATGTAATCCTAGTTAGTGGCTATTATGTGTCAAACAAGGCTTTCTTATTGTCTAAAGCCTATGACAACCAAGTCATGCTTTGTATTTTCCAATAGTTTCATCAACTTTCTTTTCCTTTTGTAAATCCACTTTGAACCCAAAGGTTTATTTCTTTGAGGAAGATCAATCCACTCTCAAGTGTGGTTGCTTAAGATTGAATCTATCCTACAATTGACAACCTCTTTCCAAATAGGATGAGTCCACAGAAGACATATCTTCTTCGACTATATGGACTCATTTTCAAGAAGAAATGTTACAAAATCAAACTCGTAAGAAGTAATTTGTCCATTGATATTTACTATGCCTCTGAATCTCTTTATTAAGTACATTCTCCTTTGGTTCTTTCCAAGGTCGTTTAGACCTTTCACTTGACTATCTAACGGTTCAGACTTATGAACCATAAATCGACATGCTTTACTATTTGTAGCATATCCAATGAACATACAATCCAAAGTCTTAGGTCCTATTTTGACCCGTTTGGGAATAGTTCCCTCATTTCCATTTCTCATATGAAATAGACTGTATTGAAAATTGTTTGATCACTATCTTTCAAGAGTTATTATTTGTATAAACTTTAAGGGACGACAAACAATTCTCTATCAGGATACAACAAAGCCTGAACAAACACAACTTTTTGTTGCTCCCTTTCTTAACAAACAAAAGTTTTTTTTATTTGTTACTCCCTTTACTAACAAACAAAACTTTTTGTTTCTCTCTTTCTGAACAGACAAACTTTTTGTTGTTCTCTTTTGCTATAATGATTACACCCCCCACAAATTTTGTGGTAAACTTGAACTTATAAATCGGACATTCAACATTTCCTTCAAAGTTCAATTTTTTTCTATCAACAATTTCATTAGATTGAGATGAGAATGTGCAGTAATTTGATGGATGATTCCATTTTTCAAATATATTTCTGCAAAAGAATATTCTTATTCTCCACATCTACCACTTCTAATCATGACAATCTTTTTATCCAATTGATTTTCAACTTCAATTTTATATTGCATATATGTTTCTATTGCTTCATCCTTACCATTCAACAAATAAACATAACAATATCTAGTGCAATTGTCAATAAAATTTATGTAACACTTTTTCCCACCACGAGATGATGTTGACTTCATATCACAAACGTCAGTGTAAATCAATTCTAAGGTATTAAAATTCCTTTCAACAACACATACTTGACATTTTGATTTATTGCACTAGAATTTAGGCAAAACTTCTAAGTTGATCAGTTTTTGCAAGGTTTTGTAATTGACATGTTCCAAACATTTATGTCACAAACAATTTGATTCAAGCAAGTAAGAACAAACAAAAATACTAAGTTTGAAAAGCCTTCTGTGAGGTAACCTTTTCCCACAAATATTTTGTTCTTTACTTTTTATAACTTTCTCAAATGCAGACATTGTTTTAGAGTCAACACATTGCCATATGTTCTTTTCAGAAGAATCTTTCCATAACATTCAATTTGTTATAGAATTACCCATGACCATAGTCTCATCGGTCCAATATGGACAATATGACCCAAATGTTTGTTTTACAACACAAACATAACAGATCATTTTTCACCAATGTTCATGTCTATACAATTTTTTAAATTTTAATAGACATATCTTTTCATGAAAAATCACAATATTTTAAGTGAAACTTTTTCATCAAAAAATACAATTCTTTTGAACGAGTAATATAATTTTGTGATTTTATACTAGTCATATCATAAACTAGTAAAGAGAGACTCAACGACCACAATATAAAATATACTCCAAGAATTTTCTGGGTCTAACATAATACAAAAATGTCATTAAAGTTCATATCTTGTACTTTCAAATTTAAATTAGATAGTAAGTCTAATTTTGTCTTTATCACAAGTAAAGAACCCCCCACATTTTAAATATGTTCTCAAAAATATTTTTCAAGTATTTGAAATTATTTTCCACATTTTTTCCCATGCTTTCATATTGTATACCATCAAAATACACATTGGCAACACAAAGTCTTCTTTTGGAGATTTAATCCATATAAATACCCATTGCAGGCACAAAAATCACTAATTTTATGTCACTAGTATTTTTTTTCCCTTTCTGTCACAATTAGACAGACCACTTAGTATTTAGAATACTAACAATAAAGATTCAATCTTTATACAACTTGTTTCTAGTTTAACGATGAAGTTTTTATATTCTTCTAATCGTTAACCAAATGAATCTTGAATTCTGATGAAGTTTTTATATTCTTCGAATCAGTTTCACATTCAGACAGAGTAATAAACCAAAAAGGTTTTAATTTCCAGAAACCTCAAATACAACATTGTTTCTAGCTAACGATGAAGATTTTATCTTTTTCAAATCATTTAGCCTTAATATTCCTGACGAAGATTTTGTACTCTTCAAGTCAGAATATTCATTCAAACAGAGTATTTAACAAATTGGTGAAGTTTCTATATTCTTCAACCCAATGCACAATCTGATTTGTTTGTGAAGTTCTTATATTCTTCAAACCATTGAAGTAAAAAATCAATGGATTTTAGTCTCCAAAAGTCAAACACAATCAAATTTCACATGGAGTAGAAAATTACAAAAGTTTTTTTTCCTCCTTTAAACAGAATACATATTAATAGTAATAAATATATATTCTGAGATCATCACATAATGACCATCTATCCTAAAATTTATGAAATAAATCTCATAACTTATAATAAAGGATAGAAAAAAAAAATCAAGGGAAATAAATATAAAACCTGATTTACCCCCATTGAATCATATTCTATTTGTCAGAAATGATTCCATGCAAGTCACTTCTCTTGCTAATTTTTTCCTTCTTTCCCAGTTTCCGTCATATTTCAATTTTCCTCAAAAGACATTGAATTTCAATGAGAAACTAAACTCATGTTCAAATATTGTTAGGAGACAACATTTGTTCATTTACTTCTCTTTTCATAGTTATATAAAACCAAGAATAAAAAAAAATTAAGGTGTATATCTTAACCTTTATGCACACAATAACTTTTCTTATTGAAAAGAAGATTGAAGGGGTGCAATGCTTCAATGCACTTGGGAAGAAAATAAAAATAATCTTACCCATCCAAGAAAACTTACTACAGAAAATATACTCAAACATATTAAAGTTGTACTAATTCATCCCAAAACTCTTTTATCATATGATAAAATAATTCTCTTTTTCTTCTTTTTCTTTCCAACAAAAAGAACACAAAAAATAAAAGTAATTTCCTTACCATAAAATACCATCAATATAAATTTCTTAAGCTTGTTATTTTCTGTATTCAGATTAGCAAATCAGAAATAATAAAAGATGAAAGAAAAACACAAAGAACTATCTGAATCCATAGAACCCATTGTGTGTCCTTAATTTAATCCCCTCAAGTACCCGAGGTTGCAGATTAATTCCTCTCAAGATAAAACGGATTAACCATTAAAGAATGGTACCTCAAACTTCGATAATTTCAACGAACTCAAAATGACAGCAACGAATCACACACACAGACACGATCGATCGATTTTGTTTTGTAAGAAATGTATGCAAAAGAAGGGTAGAATTCGATGCAAAAAAATGAGAGAAAACCTCTCTATTTATAGCCAACAAAGGGTAAAGGTCACAACCCTGTGGAAAAAAGACAACCTTTCAGAAATGTCACAACACTTTGGAAAAGACACAACCTCCAAACGGTCACAACCCTTTAGAAAGGACACAACTTTTTATAAAGGTCACAATCCTTCAGGAGAGTCACAACCCTTTATTTCATGTTCACACCTTTAAAACCCTAGAAATAAAAAGACTAATTCTGCCTTTGGCTGGAAAGATGAGAAACATAGGACGAAATTTACATTTAATTAAAAAATCTTGTTTATACCTTGTTCATACCTAGATTAAAATGATACTGATTCTCATTTTTAGTGGGAAATCACTGAGCATTGTAACATATGTTCCTACATACTTGCAAGTTGCAACAATGCCTCCAAGTGTCTAATAACATCTGTTCCTTAAAAAAGTTAAGCCCTTTTGATTCTCTGCCAAAATATCAAGAGTTGGATACCAAGTACTGATGAGAAGGAATCAGATTCAATCGCAAATCTCAGCATCTATCTGTCCTTGTGGAATGTTTTAGGCACTGTGTTTGGTCCTTTAAATTCTGTTGCTCAAGCTACAATTACTCAGCAGTAAGAATAAAGGCTAATTTTCTTTGAGAAAATCAAGAAAAGATGAGCTCCATGCGATATTGGGAATCAACGTCCAATGATGAGTACCTTGATCATCTTAAAAAAATGGAGAAAGCCCCAACTATGCACCCTGATATCCCTCTCTACCCCAATGCTTACTTTGTTTTCAAAAACAAATTAAGTTATGAAGGAAAAGAGTCTAACATGAATCGTCAAAACACCGAGTCCCAGAAGAAGGTCCAGTTCGCGGAATCAAACAAGAATGACAAAGAGAAGCCCAAGAATTTTCAGCTTCACAAATGGAGGACTTTCAAAGTGTAATGCTAAAGTGTATACATCTTATTAGCACTTACTCTTCTTCAATAATCTAAATAGTTTGCTATATTATATGTATATATGTCTGTTTTTACAATCAGTTTGCTTCCCAAAAGAAGAAGAGAAGAAAACATTTCATGTTTACCTTGTTGTAGTACCCATAGAGTTAATAAGTAGATTTGTACGTTTGGTTTGGTCTATATCTAATAGAAGCTATAGTATTATGTCTAAACTTATCTGGTTTCCATTGGCCTTAGCTGTTCTAAGCCTTTTTATTCTTTACATAATTATCAGAATAAAGCTAAGCATAAATTAGGCATAATTTATTTCAAGAAATGGTTGTAGCTATAGGGTGCGAATATTTTTAATGAAGTAGATGAGTGTACGAGTCTCTCTAGTCATGTCAAAAGAGATGACGAGCAAGAGCAAGAGCAAGAATACGAATCTATTGGTGAAAAGTGACCAAAGATATAGAAAGATGACAGTATTAGAACAGATGCAGACTAGCAAAATTGCTGGTTTGAGTACAAAGAAAACTGCGATGAAAGAGTTTAATGGATTAACAAGTAACATCGGCCAACATCATGCTAGTATTGGAACAAGAAATGCGTTAATGATGGGGCAGAACTGTGAGCTTGATGTATGTATGACAAGTTCAGATAAAAGAGGAACAAAGCCTCAGAAGATAGCAGAAATGCAATGTCTTAAAAGATGATTTTTAGTTCACTTTGTCAGACAAAATAGACTTAGCTAGTGAATTTCAAACTGAATTTTGAGATATTGTTAAACATTATTTACACAACCTTTTCTTTTCCACATAGATATGATAGGGTCTTAGCAGCTAAAATTTCTCACAAAGGACAATTAACAGAATATATTAATGAGATGCTTTCCCTCTATCAAAGGGGTCAAAATATGATTTCTTAGGACACCACAAACTTATGCAATAGTATTGTCACCACGAACATTGACAGGGAAATGTAATTCAAATACTTCCAACCAAGATAGAATCATTAGTGAAACCATATCGCCAATGCTATGTTTTAACCATCAAAGCTATGTTGCTAGAACTCTTCAAAAATGTTGAGGAGTGTTAGTCAAATTCTACAAAAGTAATGTATTTTTGGAGGATTTGACACGGGTGTGAGAACATTTTTGGAGAGTCCAATCAACATAGTTAAAAAGTGAGGAGGTTCTCTATGATTAGGAATGGGAAGAAGAAAAGAACATTGTTTCCTGTTGTTGATTCTTATCTGGTAAAACTACTTTTTTATCTAGTTTCATCATGAAGCTGAATAGAATCAAACCCTACAGATATGGTCAAAAGTTTCAAACTTGGAAGCGTACAAATTACAACATGTTTATTCTTCCAAGATAAAAGAAGAATAAAATGTCTTTTAAGCTCTTCAGTAGGCTTATTCGTCTTACTACTAACTGGAATATCCACTGTTTGACACAAGACTAAAGGGCAGGCATCTGATTCAAGGTATTTTCGTGCTCTTAGACGTAATCCAGTAAGAATACTCAGCACAAGTATTTTGACTATAAAATGCTATACTTGTTTAGGCTTTTGCATATCAATCAAACAAAAATAAGAAAAATGTTTTGGAGACCACATTTCCCTTCCTTTGAGCAGCCCTATTCTGACAGATCTGTTGAGGATTACATTGCTCGCACAACAAGAATGCCAGTTGTTGAATCTTCTGTATACGGGTACCAAAATGGCCACACCATGATCAAAGAGGAGAGAGTCATTTGGGAAGAACAGCACAATATGCATGGAAATCGGTATAACTACAGCTTTCCTAGTGGAATTCACCAAGGGTATCGTGCTCCTGAAGCTCAAAAGAAAGTCCACTTTGTGGAACGTGACAGAACAACTGAAGTCAAAGATAAAAAGTTTCATAATGAAGATGATAGCTTCATCCAAAGGAATAACAAGAGCAATATGTATGGCAATCCGTCTAAATACAACTTTCCTAGTGGATATCACCATGGGTCTCCTCCCCCTGAAGCTCAAAAGAAAGCCCACTTTGTGGAGCATGACAGAACCACTGAAGTCGGTAGGAAGGAGAAACATAAAGTCAGTGAGGAAAAGGTTGATAATGAAGCTGATAACTTCATCAAGAGGAAACACAAGAACTTTGAGCTTGCAAAGATGGACACTTTTAAGGCCTATTGAACATACAGCTAGTTGCTTGGCAGGCTATACAGTTATGAATGACCATTAGGTCATATTGAATCACTGGTATAATAAAATGTCTGTCTGTCTTATAGCACTTGACCATAGACTGTCTTTACAGTTCTATTTACTTTTAATCTGTATGCAAATACGTGATATGTAATGAAATTTGAAGTTACTAGCTATTTGCTCATCTAATTTTGCATCAAGTTCATCAAATAGGACTAGCTTTGGTATCATCCAGATTTTTCCCTCATCTAATTTGCATCGGCTTCTCCTAATCCATCTAAAACTTAGAAGAAGCAAGCCTCACTTTCAACAATATCCAAAACTCAACAGGTTGTCCATCTTATGAAAACAAATCTTCTACTTTTATTCTGTTATCGCTAGCAACAATTAGCAGAAAAGGGAGAAAGCATAATCCTCAGGTTGAAAGTAGAAAAAACAATAAAGCAACTGTTTTACTAAGGATTTATGTTATATACACTAACAATTAAAGCATTTGTACACTATTACTGTAGTTTTACCAGTAATAGCAGGTAATTTATTGCATTTTTGAGGTACCAAATCAAACTTGACATGCATAGTTTCTTGTTATTGTAGATCATAGGAAAACTATTTACTGTCCGTGCACATAAGTTAGACTCTACTACTAACCGTTTGTGTAATAGAGAAATTGCCTATTTGTTCATTACTGTAATGTCCAGCTCTTGCACAACACGCTCACAAATTACTGCTCCCTCCCCACCCCTTGTAGACTTGAAGGGCACTCTCCCGGTCCACAATGGTCCCTTCAAGTTCCAATCTTGAAAGAATCTTCAAAAACAAGGTACAATAATTCAGTTGAGGAGAGAGGAAAATATTTCCTATATCTCCTATCTCTAAGGCATATGATTCGTTTTCTATATAGTGCAGCTCAATCAATCTTTTATCTGATGTGAAAAGTGTGGGGACTTCGACTCGTGGGACGGGAACAAAAACACCAACACATCCCCACCCAGTGGCTAAACGTTAGCCACTCCTTGTTTTTTCATTTATTCACTCAACTGGTGGATGGATGAAGCTGCAGGCTTCAGTACAATGCATCTTGTGCTTCCCTCAGCTAAGTGATGATAAGTATATGAAAAATCACGTAAAAGATATAGAAGAATCAGCATAAAATCGAAAAACAGAGCTCTCTGGGCTTCTTTTAGAAAATGAAACCAAATTTTACTTGAAATTAGCCATCCTTATCTAGTGTTGATTCAGCCTCATTATATCTTCTTGAAGACACCCTATTCCTATTGAGTAATTTTCTTAAGCTATTCTTACTCTCTTTCCGCTTCTGCCCAATTTGGATTGACCCATCCAATGGATGGTCCAGCATTAGCCCAGTTTCTAACTTTTTGGACACATTGAGTATCTCATAAGAATCCCAAAGAGACTGGCTGAAATCCCATCTACTAATTGTGCCATCATATTCCCTGGAGGTTGCCTTGTTTATAGCTTCAAGCTTGAATCTTGATGGCTTATTCTTGAAATTGTGGCGGTGGGCGTCGAATTCAGCAGTGGTTCCACGGCTGCTGGAATGGCCATGCCAGGCTTGTGCCACAGCCTTGAGGATTTCAACATCATGTTGTTCATCTTGATGAGGCTCCTGCTTTTTCTTCATAGTGTGTTTAGAGTAACTTTTGTCTTAAATGAGGGATATTGTATGGGGGGCCATGTTATCTTGAGACAAGAAGAACCTCATCTTGGGTGACTATAGGAGATGGAAACTTGTAATCGTAACTCTATTAGTGGCCTTAGGTTAGGAAGATGTACTCTTCAATAAGGGAGGTAGAGATAATAAATTTTGGCACACACAAAAAAAAAAATCAACGTTATTATATTTTATTTTTTTCTAGAACATACTTATTTGGCACCTACTTTCATCACATATTCAAGGATGAGTTTAATAGAACCCTCTATTGCTAGTGACATACTTCCTCTGTTCCTAATTACTTGTCCACTTTTCATTTTATAGTTATCCCTAATTACTTGTCTATTTTGACAAATCAAGAAAGGACAAATATTTTTTACCTATTATATCCTCAATTAAATAACTAATTACTTTGAAAAATGTAGAACTTTTCATCCATTTCATAATTAATAGGAGTAAAATGGTAAACTCATTATGTCATTAATTGTTTTCTTAATATGTGTGCCAATTCAAAAGTTGACAAGTAAATAGAGACAGAGGGAGTATATTTTTATCTAACATAATGATATATTGTAATCTGTGCCCTCAACTTATTCTGAAAGAGACAATTCAGTAACCAATAAATTACAATTTAAACTGAATTAAATGACTTCAGATCTTCAATAAAAGAGCATTTGAAAAGGCAATTCTCACACTCGAAAGGTGGTTTTTGGAGTGAATTAGTGGAAGATTTTTGTGGTTCGGGCCTTCCCTAAACCTCACGCATAGCTAGAGCTTTAGTGCACTGAACTGTCATTTCTATGTTGAAGGTTGAGACTAGAAGCATAGAGCATCCTCAAGCACAATAGACAATGCACCATAAAAATAAAGGGAGTCTGACTCTTTCTTCATCACTGCAAGAGGCCCATGAACATCGTGAAAACTTATTCTATAGTTGAATGTGGCAAGCCCACGTTGTTATGATGGATCTAGAGTTTGATCAAGAGCTGGAAGAAACCAAAATTAGACTTCTCCTAGTTGTAAACAAAACTCAACAGCCAACAAATGAGTCAAAAACCGAAGACAGCTAAAAGTGCAGTTAAAACCGGTCAAGTGATAACGTAGCATAAGAACTTCAAACCTATTAATCAGTAACAAGAAACTCCGAAAAATCCAATACAATAAATGGACTGTTCTTTGTGTAAAATTTAATATTGTCCAGTGACAAATGGTAAACAAAGTGAAAAGTAATGACAAGAAAATTTTCAACCTGATAACATAAATATTGCACATTTGAGTGTACATAACACAAATGAAAATGACATGATGGCCAAAACTGCATTTCTCAGCTGCACGGTGGCATTGACCTCTCAAACTGAAGTAGCTTCTTAGCTTACTCTCCAAATTCGACAGTTCAGAGTGAATGCAGAAAACAACGATTTGTAGCCAGGCGGTTTGTAATTTCCCTTGAACCAACAGAATGTTTATTACTGCTAGTTTCACAAATACCACCAGTTCAATTATCAGGCTGGCAGCAGAAGCAGAAAGAAACCCAGGCACTTCTGCACAGTCAAATTTGTTGATTTTTTTAAGTTCATCATTTGAGTAATATTACAACACTTAAATCAGACACTACCATGGCAAAGCTTTAGAAATGAAGTGCATCTACTATATTGACAACATTAGATATATTCACATCCCAAGTTCATGACGGACAATAGTTGCAGAATTTAGTCAAACAACCCTCCAACTAAATTTGGCTGGAATAATGGTAAATAGGAATATTTGATGATTCAACAAGTGACTTCTCATTATTCTGCTCACTCTTATTGTTCCAAGCAGACTGCAAGGAACCCCCCCACCTCCATCCCCATCCCAGTCTGAGGCCTCCTTGCTGGAAAGTCAGATATAAAGGCTAAATAGATCAAAGAGGTGAAAACATCAAACATCATGGAAGAAACTATGGATGTCACATCTTTTCTCAGTCATTAATTGTGACTTCGTTTCACGATATGTACAATCACTCCAATTGAGCAACAATAAGTACTACTCATTTATGGACATGTTACTCATTAGAAAGAATCACAATGCTGGAATCAAGCTTCGACCTTTTAAGACTGTTTCCCTGGAAGAAGAGCTGGGCAAGGACTTAGGGAATTCTCCTACATTATCAAGCAAACAACTAAATTGGACAATCCGAGCATATAAACCTCCAAGAATATCATAGAATCCAAACAATGGGCATAAGACAACTCCAATAGCGCTTCGTAGTTCTTAATTGCAGTATTTGGATCTTTTACTTGTCAATATACTTCTATAGTTTATGTGCTCCTACCAGTGGAACTTTCATATAGCACTCTAATATATGTTCCACAAGAAAACCTACTAGTCATCTTCTTCTTTTTGACATAGGTAGAAAGCCTACAAGTCCTCTTTATAGTAACAAAAGAAAAGAGATTGTGTGTTCAAGGGTTTTCCCAATATATGTGATATTATGCCACTTCTAATTACACAAGGAGCCAACAAAAAAATTATAATGCACTCCTTTTTTCCATTATAAGAAATTACCTAGAAAACAATATACTTCCTTTATATCTCATCAATGGCTATAGATGAAAGATCCAAACTGAAAAAGGTCAAACCTAAACCTAGGTGTACATTTACAGTGCAGGATGAAGAGGAGAAAGGAGATAGAGCATCAGCAAAAATCACCTAGAAGAGGCAGTTAAACAACACATATCTCCATGGATCAATACAAGCTATCTTTGCTCGGCAAGAAATTTATACATTTTGCATTCATACTTTCAAACGAAGTTTTATTAGTTGCCAAAAATAAGCTTTACTAGTGGTAACAGGATGAATTCTTGGCAAGATCTTTGATATTTAACCAACACAAACAAGAGCAATTTTGCACGAAGCTTAGCTGCAAACTTATCAGTTTCGATCATATTTCTACTGTTCTAGCTAACTTTGCAGTAGAATTAGGGTGTATTTTGCACAAAGCTTAGCTGTAAATTTATCAGCTTCACTTATAGTTCTTTTGCAAGAGGGTTGAGGAATAGATGATTGATACTCTATAGCAAGTCTATCCCAGTAAGGAAAAGGTATCTTTTTCTTGAGAAAGTTTGTCTAAACAAGATACCTTTTATTTGTAAAGAATAAGTATCTTGTTTAGACGAACTCTTTTTATCTACAAATACTAAACCTGAACTAGTGAAAAGCTTTAGAGTTTCACAATGTCATTGGATATTTTCTTCAATTAGATGACGGAGATACTGACTTTTAGTCTGATTAACCAAATTACATATCAGCCGAGGTGCTCAGAATAGAATCTACAATTTTGTCAAAACTACAGCAACGGGAACTAAAACCTGCCGAACAGTTACTACATTTACTTACCTTGCTTAGGCACCAAATCATGTTGCCATCAAGCAATTTGTGCAACAGCCTACAATTTCATGTCTTACATTCTATCAGATACTTTGGTTACTCTAATTTGCCTTTTGATGACTTCGAATCTTTCTTCTTTTTTATTAAAAAAAAAATAACTGTGCCACGTGATACCTACTACCTCCCCACCAGCACATATTTGAGCCAATTTGATGACTTGAGTCTTTTGTGCAACAGTTTTCTCTGGATGACGGTTCATCATGGTTTCAGCTATTCACATCGTAGATTGCAAAGCAATTCTTGAGAATTCAAGAAACGGTAGAGGAAGAAAACAATCTGGTATAAGTCTACATGGGTGAGAATTACAAACTCAAAATTCCAGGTGTACATGCTATTATTGAATTAGCTAATCTCTAGGAATATTATGCAGTTAAATATCTACATATGTGGAATTTATGTAGGGTCACCCACTTCTCTCAGGTTTCACTAGTTTGAGACAGAATAGCACTAAATAATGAATCTCAAGGCTCATTGCATCTCGGTAAACAACTGTGTGAAGCAGCAGAAGCATGTGAGTTATCATCTTGCCACTTTTTTCAAGTAAATATAAGAGCATATAATTGTGAAATAAACACAACGAATACAAGGAAATCAACCTTATTCAGGTTCTAAGTGAAAGATCTTAAAGACATGAACCTGGCAAGATATTTGCATGCATTGGCTGAACCAGCTAATAGAGTGATATCTGGAGCTATCTGATTAACTTGTGTAATTGTCTTTTAAAGTTGAAGATCCTGGCGAGGTTAGCATCGGGAGCTCTTATCAGATACTAACCTTAAGGCTTAATCCTCCTCCCAGATTTCACTAATTGCACCTTGTGCCTACACAGAAGTCGAGCTCTGCCGGGGGAACCTTTTCACTTTTCCACTGTTAGAATTTGACGAACCAAAGAGGCCACAAATTGCTGGGTGTTGGCGAATATGATGTGGGCACTTGTAGAGCAGATCTTTTGCCTCAGAATGTCTACCTTCTGCAAAGAAGGACTGGAAAACATGTTGGTAGGCTGAAACAGATGGATAGTCCTTGACACTCAACGCCTTCAAAAACGCCACTGCATCTTCCACTGTTCCTGACTTTGAAATATATTGAAGAAAGGGTTCTGGAAAAGGTGGATAATTGTGTTTCTTCATCCGACGGAGTAGATCAAGCGCTTCTTCGAATTTCCTTTCCCCCAAGAGCTTTTGAATGACAAGTTTGTATGTTGCTTGCCATGGGCGCATTTGAAACTTATTCACCAACTCGGTCAATAACTGATATGCACCAAAAACTCTTCTTTGACTCAGAAAACCATTAAGTAGTACATCCAACAAATCAGCATCTGTATCAACATTTCTCTCCATCATCTTAGCAAAACAAAACAGGGCCTTATCAACTTCACCAGCAAAACAATGCCCTTGTATCAGAACAGTCCAAGTCTTGATATCCGGAATGCATCCACATTCTTCCATCACATCTATCACCTTTGATGCCTCCTCCAGCCTCCTCACTTTGCAAAGTCCATATATTAATTGGCTGTAGGTAATATTGTCAGGTTCAAATCCTGCATCTCTCATAGCTTCGGTTATCTTCTCTGCTTCCTCAAATCGCCCCAAGTTAGTCAAACACCTATGAATGACATCATAAATAATCTTTGAGCGTGAATGCCCTGCGGCCTCAAATTTTTCCACAACTCTAAATAGCAAATCAAGATCTGAGGGATGTGACTGTGCAATGGATCTTAAAAGAATATTGCACTCACCAAGTGATGGTTTAAACTGACCATCCATCATCAGCTCATATAGTTCTACTGCATCTTTCAACATCTTAATCTTCTGAAAATGCCTTGAGATTTTTATATATGTATCAAGATCTATTTCAAACCCCAGGCTCATCATCTCTTTTACCACACCCCAGAACTCCTCAATCGACTCTTCTCGGCAAAGAACCCTAAGAATCCCATTATAAGTAACGGTGGTGTGCTGAAAATCTAAATTCCTCGCAACCCATTTGAAAAAGCTGAAAGCTTTCAGTGGATATCCTATTTCTCTAAGTTCCTTCAACACCCTAAGCACAAAATTATCCGACACCGGGAGTTTCATCTCCACTAATTGTCTCTCCACCTCAACTCCCCATTCATGTTTTGTAATCAATTCAGACACATCTTTCGCCACATCACCCATAGCATTATCTTTAATCATCCTCCCATAAAAATGCTTCAAAGCAGTGGCATCAGTTTCCATTTTCAAATTCCGAAAAATAGAATGAATTGATTTATACGTTTCCTCATCAATATAAAACCCGTTCTCTTTCATTTCCTTAATAGTAGTCCAAAAGTCTTTCATTGAATCCCTGTTAGCATAAATTCTAAGCATCAGACTGTACATAGAAGAACTAGGTTTAAACCCCTTTTGCTTAACAACCCATTTCAAGAAATCCCCAGCCTTTTGCGGTTCTTTATCGAGTTTCTTCAACAAATACATAACAGCTTCATGGGTCACCGGAAAATCATTTTTTCCTAAATCCTTTTCTAATTGTTTCGACCAGTCGTTGGATAGTATAATGTCAACAAAAGATTCAGTTTTTGATGAAAAGAAGACATTTTGACTTGCACCGAGAATACTAGTGGAAGTGTAAATTTGCGTGAGAAGTGAAGGAGAAAGATATAAGTGTTGAGTCGCCTGATGATTGGAAGAAGGAGCTCGTGAAAGCTGAGTGAAAAACAGAGAATTCCTCAATCGAAGCGAACTCAGGATTCTCTTGCCGTGATTCATGGCTGCCGGGATGCAAAACCCTGAGAAACCCTTGAAAGGGGTGGAAGTGGTATTTGTAAAAGAAAATCAAATATTTTTCATTTTAATTGAAATTATTACCATTGGAGATCGAGTTTTGTTTGGTCATGCTTTTTACAAAATATATTTATGTATTTTTTCTAATATCATTTATATTTCTAATTTCTAAAAAGTAGTAAATCATGTAATTTAACTAATTTATTTGAATTGTACAATCAAATTCTGTTTTTAAAAAAAATCTTAAAATAAAGAGTCACCTAATGTATAGATTAGATTTTAGATACAAGTTACCAATCACTACTGCAATTATCTTTTTCACTTTATTTAAAAAAATTAAAATTAAATTTGTATCTAATTATAATTTTTACAAATAATATTTGATGGTTTGAATGTCCTTTACATAAAATATGATTTAAACATAAAATTTAATAACACCATTGCGACAGGAAGGGGCTTGCCCATCAGCCTACTTTGCCAAGAGGTGGCAGGAGCGCAACGACCTTAGCCCAAACCTACTTGAATAGGATCATTTTTATATAAAAATAAGATTTAGAATAATTTTAAAAAATATTTATAATAAATTAAAAATGAAAATAAGATTTTGAGTGTTTTCTAAATTCTTGTATTTAAATATTTTTATGATCAAATATTAATTTTTAAATAAAAATAAATTAATAAAACATTCTCATGATCAAACGAAATTACGAATCCTTCATGTTTCAGGCGTAAAATGGTAAACTCCCATAATTCTTTATCTTTAACTTTATACTTAAAGTCGCCTCTCTTCTTTAAACGGACTATTAATAGTTTTTCATGTTCGAAATTTTGTGCAGTGTCCTTCCTCTTTGACATTTTTTTAGTATTTAATGGTAATTTTTTGAGTGCATAGATGATGGCTAAATTATTTAGGAATCATGTGATAGAATTGTATAAGAATAATGTTAAATATGGTGTATTAGTAATATTTATATTATAAATATATTTTGACAAAGTGTATAACAAAATAATAATTCATGCATTAACTTTGTATTTTTTCATACCTAAATAATTGAATTATTCAAAATTTAAGAGAATTATTGAGCCCTTTTCTTTCTTCCCATATTTATCCTTCATTTAATAGTTTATACGAACACTTTATATTTTCTAGAAGATTTGAGAATAATTAAAAAAACAATAGTAGAAAATATTTTTTTACAAATCTAAAATATATTCTTTTTAGGAATATGTCATATTCAAATAATTCATTTGATATAGACTAGAAGTATATTTTTATCGACCAAATTGTTGAATTTTCACATAATTTTGATTGTGGTTATTATAGAAGTTGGTGTTAAGTTTTGATATCACAATAAATTTATATGGACAGACATCGAAGATATATAACTCTTGGTTCTTTGACTTATATGATTGTAATAGAATTTGTAGGTTAGCCGTCTCAATAAAATTAGTGGATTAAAATCAAATACTAATAAGAGGTCTTAAATATATATACATATATATTATAACAACAATTATAATTTATCCTTGCATATAATACTTGTTTTTGGAGTTTGTTTAGATGGATTTAAATGATATTTAAGCACAAGACATTAAGTTAGAAATTTCAACTTTTAACTTTTAGCTTCTTCATATTTTGGGTTGTTTTGATTTAAAATCAAGTACTTGGCAGTATTTTTATTTCTTATTCAAACACTACAAAAGTGTTTAAGAATTCTTTCGATTTAAAAACACTTACAATAAGTTAATTCAACAAGCTATAGTATAGTGTTCTTAAAAGACATAAAGTTTTTAACTTCAGATAAGAAGATTTAGCCATTTGTTTGTAATATATTACCTAGAATATTATTACAAAAATGATATTTATTAATATAAAAATTTAAGTTATTTAATTCAAAGTTCTAAAATATTTTATAATTAAAAAAAGATAGCTTTTCTTCCCCTCCTTTTTAATATTAATTTTCTTTTTTTTAAATCTTTAATAGTAAATTATGTGAAAATAAAATCATAAAAATCTTTCTTAAACTTATTTGGTGCCTCAAAATTTTGGAGGCTTAAACAAAAGTGACGATGAAATTGTTTCATATGTTACTTATGTTTGTATAGTCTTAAATAATACTACTCTAGTTTTCAATTGAAATAATACATAATCAGTCCTTTCAAATATATCATGATATTTCATTTAGATCTTTGAACTAAATCTTATTTCAGTTGGATACCTCTATTCCTACTGAAATGTTTCACTTCGATACTTTTGGTTCATAATTTTAAAAAAAATTGGTGTGTTCTCATTCTTCTATTAGATAGTTAAGTTAATTATATCAATATATCATTTTTAAAAAATTATACGCATTCATCTCAATAAAGTGTAAAACCCCATACATTTTTCATTTGAGATTGATGCATATAATTAAATGAGGTTGATGCATATAATTAAATGAGATGATATATTATTTTACATGGTTAACTTAACTATCTAATAAATCAAGGGAAAAGGTTCAAAAATGCCCTCAACCTATTCAAAATGGTTCAAAAATGTCCTCCTTCCACCTATTGATTTAAACATGCCCTTAACGTTTTCTTTAAGTTCAAAAATGCCCTTTAGCTAACAGAAATATGACATGGAATTTAACTAAACAAATGGCAGATTTTCATTGGTCAACATAATTATTTTATCAAATATAAAAAAAATCCACCCAGACCCATTTCAAACCCAACACCCAGACCCATTTCAAACCCGACACCCAAACCCATTTCAAATTAATCTAACCCAACTTTTGTCTCTCTTCTTTCTTTCTTCCCCTTCCCCTTTTCCTCATCTACCCTTTTTATTTAATTTGTGTTTTCTTTCTTCTTATTTAATGTATAAAAGATTAGTTTCTTAGTCAAGGTTAATCGTGTAATAGTTATTGAAGATTGATTGTAAATCATTTCACAATGTGGATGCGAATGAATATTGTACGTAAAGTTCCACCTTGCGGCATCAGTGATTAATATTACTATGCATTTTAGTTGCTATTTATTGGGTTAAAATGTTGTTTTGGAGGTTTACAATCTACATTTAGCTGTTATTTTTTGGGTTTCAAGCTTTCATATTAATTGTTGTTTGTTGGGTTGAAAGTTACTCTTTTTTGGGCTTAAAAGCTGCAATTTAGCTATTTTTTTATCAAGTTAATTGATGCAACTTAGCTACTTTGGGGATGAAAGCAGTTGTTTTTTAAAGAAAGAACAGAGAAAGGAACAGAGGAAGACGAAAGGAACAGAGGTCGCATGAAGTGCCAGTTGAAAAACGGGTTTGGGTGAGGTTTTTTTATTTGATAAAATAATTTTGTTGACCAATGAAAATTGGCCATTTGTTTAGTTAAATTCCATATCATATTTTTGTTAGCTAAAGGGCATTTTTGAACCTAAAGAAAACGTTAAGGGCATTTTTAAATCAATAGGTGAAAGGAGGGTATTTTTGAACCATTTCTAATAGGTTAAGGGCATTTTTAAGCAATAACAATTTTTTTTTTCAAAATTTGAGTTAAAAGTGTTTAGTTAGAATACTTTATTAGGAATTAAGGTTCCTCAAAATTCGAAACATAACTTAATTTGAATCTCTAAATGAAATATACCAACAAATTTAATGGCAGACTATATATTAATCCTTTTCAATTTGAGTATGGAACTATTCTCCAGCATTTGTATCCAGAAATTTGAATCGATAATTTTGATTGGATTAGAATCGTGTTTATCCAGAAATTTTGTATTGCTAATTAATTTGCGTATTCTTACTATTCTGATAGACTATTTATTCTCGATAATACATCAATTCCTACTTGGATTTCAAGTCTTTGAAGAAATAGCGTCGAAACACTAATCATACTGAAGTAGAATAACAAAAACTCCCACCAGCGCTAATAGTGGGTAATTTTGTCCACCAAAACTTGACAGATAGGAAGAAATTATTAGGTAGTACTATTTTATTTTTATTTCAACTAATATTTGACATGAGACCTCATTATTCTCTCTCAGTTCATTAATCACCCGGTCACATACTTGGAAGTAGTAAAAAACATATTACTTCCTCCTTTTTCTATTTTCAGCTAGAAATAGACAACGCAAAAAAGAAGCCAAAAGTAGTTCAAGATCTACTCTATATACAAAAGAAATAATTTTAATCATGTACAAACAATGTAATTTTTCACCAAAGGAGATTCAAAAGAGGCTAGTATAAAAATTGCAATGGTGACTGGCACTGCACCTCAATAGTATAACTTGAACAAGTTCAAGTAAGAAATTCAAGAGTAAGGCCAATACTAAACAAATACATGGAACTTGGAAGCAAGGAATAATAAAAGCTACTAGCATACAAATTGCAATGGTGATAGGTTGTAATTATTGAAATTAAAAATTATTCCACTTCTACCAGTAAAACAACAATAACAAATAGGGTAAGTAAAGGATGATTCTAACTCAATATAGAGTCGGTGTGACCCAAGTTGGAGGACCAACACGACTCAAGGAAAGAGCCTCGTAATGCGGCTGAATACTGCCATCTGCTAAGCTAAACACCCCCATGTCGAAGCCCCCTCCCTCTTCATAGTACAGGTATGTTTCCCAAAAATCATCGGTAAAATAGATATGATTGGACTTGATTCCTGGAAATTGAGAAAGCTTGGATCGATAGAGAAGCACTATGACCAATAAAAAATGCTCTGTCCCCTAATTCCCTGGTTTCTGTGACTTTGCCATCAGGTAAATCAACCTGGAAAACTCGAAAATTTTGTTGTCCCATATATACAGTCCTCTTCCTCATCTTCAAATCGGATGTAGGTCAGTGGAAACCTGTCACCATGGCCATCATCTTGGACGTCCCTGAATCGGACACCATGTTGCACAACTACAAATAATGATACTAGTGATTCTAAGATGTATAACTGGCCTTGGCGGTCTATAGTATCGAATTGTAACTGCGCTGTGAGTTTTCTAGTGGGTTGAGGGCGAGCAATATCATAATCTAGGAGGCGGCCAGCATAATCCACGGAATAAAAGTGCCCATTAAAATATGTCACGTCAACGTGTGAACTAGGCGGACTAGGTTCATCCCAGATAATCCTGTTCCATCTCAAATCTCCTGGTCTCCAGAAACTGAGGTCACTCCAACTTCCCTCAATGACCATAAGAACATAGTCGGATGTATGAGAAGGACTAGCTGACAGAACTGCTTTCTGAAAAAATGTCCACAAGTCTCCTGTCCGGTCATGCTCATAATCTTCCATGGTATTCGGATGGGGCAATTCAATGTGAACACCAGAGAAGGGATGTAGCAGACTAATTTCACCCTCGTCTTTTCCGACTGTGATAAGCCAACCCATAGATTCCATACAACGTTTTCCTCTAGCTTTTGGAATCTTCTTGTTCAAAATCATGCCATTATAGAGGCTGAAGAATTTTCGACATGAGCAATCATCATTCTCTTCTTCAGCTAACATCAACCATGGAGTTCTAGGTAGGTCACTGTTAAAATTGTCCTTGGTGGTTGCAGAGTGCCAACATTTGCAGACGGTGCCAAAATTAAAGTAGTCTTCAATCAGATTGAAACGTCTAGCTATGAGAAACAGCAGATCTTGTTGAAGCTCCGACCAATCAGCAGACATCTCGTTGGACACCGGTAGCAGATCGGAAAAATCTATCTCAAGTTGAGGCTGCAGACGCCCACTCCTCCTAGCTACATATGTATGTATAATTTGTATATATATGCGCTTAAGAAATCCCTTATATTATGTTGTAAGTTCATAATAATCCTTCAAGTATCACTTCTGACTAATTTTATTCCTTTTATCTTTACAAAAATTAATCACATTTAATCCTCCTCATAGTCATATGTTTACCGAATTCTAATTCTTAAATTTAATACTTAAGAAATACTTTTTTAAAAGGGAAAAAGGTTTGAAATAATCCTCTCACAAATTATGTATTCTTTTTAGAAAAAAACAGAAATATAATTTTTTTCAAGACCAAACTGTTGTTGCTATATATACATATTTATTTATTTTTATGGTGAACTTTTCGTAGGTAGTGATTTAATTTGTGGAAGAATTTTTAAATTTATTTTGCTTGATATTTTTAATTATATTTAAATCATTATGTTAATATTATATAAATGGTTTTTTTTTTATTTATCTATGTGTAATATTCATTGAAAATTTGAATATCTATACATTAGTTTGATAAAAATAAAAAAATAATTAAAATTTTAATAATAAATACTTGAAATAATTTCTCTCCATAAAATAATTTATAATATTAAAAGTGCATTGATACTTGTCTTTTTTTCGTAATTTGAATCTCAATAAACACTTTTTAAAAATGATTAGACAAACATATCTACTTATTGAAAACACCTTTCAAATAATTAGCCAAAACACAAATTATTATTTTTTCAAAAGGACTTTTTTAAAAGTTTTTTTTTAAAAGAGTGTTTCTAAAAATAAGTTGTTTTTAGTCGGATACCAAACAAACTCTCAATTTAACAAGCAAATTTTGATAAATATCTTATGGATCAAAATATATACTTTTGCAAAACTTAAAACGATAAAATATACAACTAAGAGCCTCGGCATTGTTGTTGGGAGCCGAGAAGTACTTATTTTGAGAAATAAGCACTTTTTTTTTTGAAAAATTAGGTGTTTGACAAACTTGTAAAATTATTTTGAAATGGAAGCAAAAACAGTTTTTCTACTGTTGAAAGAAGCTAAAAAAATTCTGCTTCTTAAAAAAAATAGAAGTAGAAGCAGATTTTTTTTTATTTTCAAGACTAAAATATCCCTTATATACACACACCGTATGTTTGGTTAAATTTCATTTAATAATTTATATTTTATTTTACGTTTATATATTATTTTGCAGAATTAGAATAAAAAAAGGTAACAAAAATATTTTTGCATGATTAGAAAAAAAAATAACAATTAAAGATTTCAACCCTCCAAAAAATGTATAATATTGATTGAAATTTTTAGGGAAAAGGGTTCAAAACACACACAAACTTTGACCAATTTTGTTGTTACACACTCTAACTTTGCGGGAGTCCTATGACCGCCGTATTATTTTAAAGTGGAATTACTTTTAAAGGTCAAACCCAAGTTTTTATCCAAAAGGTGGCACACACGCGCCTGCCACTGTATTTATCATTTTATTTTATTTTTCTTCAATGATTTTCATATTTTTTCTTTATATTTTTTTTATACCTTCTTCTACCATTACACTCATCCTTTCAAATTAGACTTTAACATTAAAATCCAACAAAAACTTCCTTTTAAATTAAATAAAAAAAAATTCTTCAAGACATGCAATCAGTAGAAAACTCAATATATGCATTGGGTTTTTCTTTATAAGGAGTAATGAATTTTTTCGGCTATAAATTTTCACATAAATTTCTTATCTTCTTCTTCCTAAAAAAAAACAAAACTTTGTGGTCGTCTCTGTCATTTTGGTGGTGATGGAGGTTTATTTTTTGGTGATGATGGCGAAGTGATAACGATTCGGTGATGGCGAAATTTGGAAATGGTAAAATTTGTAGATCCAGTTCATTGCAAATTTGCAATTTCGATTGTGTGGAGGTTGTTGTTACGATTGAGGGAGGTACATGGTACTCGTGTGATAGTGATTATATTTTTGATAATTGTTGCGATTGAGTTTTTTGTTGTCGTCGTCGGCAGAGTTTTCCGTTGCTAAGATCGACACAGTGAAGCGACTGGATTTTTGATGAAGAAGAAAGCAAAACAAAAAAAAAGGAGAAAATGTAGGCATCTTAAGTTTTAATGATAATTAATAATTAAGTGTAATTTATTAAAGGAAATATTCAATTAAAAATGAAATATGTATATATTTCCTAATTAAAAAATAATATTAACTTAAGAGCTAAAAGTTTAATGGAAAAAAAGGAATGATGTGGATTGCCACGTGGCAAATAAAGAACGGTTCATTTTACTTTAATTTCATCCTTATGCGCTAATCGTGTGTGGCCACTTACTCATCCAGCTATGCTGATAATACCCTCAATAATACACTAAAAAATAGTTTAGGGGGTCATAGGACCCTTGCAAAGTTGGAGTGTGTAACAGCAAATTCGGCTAAAGTTTGTGTGTGTTTTGAACCCTTTTCCCAAATTTTTAATATGAATATTTTAATTTAATAAAAATCAAAAATTTAAATTATTTTTTTGTAATATATGTTTAAACTAGTTTCTCTCTATAAAATAATCTTAATATTATAAGTACACTAATATTTGCCCTTTATCCTAATTTGACTCTCAAAAGCATTTTTAAAAAAAGATTAGTCAAACACAATTTGCTTATAAAAAACACTTTCCAAATGAATTAGTCAAACACAAATTTTATTTTATTTTTTCGAAAACATTTTTCTGAAAAGCTATTTTTAAAAAGTGATTATGAAAATAAGCAGTTTTTAACAGAATTACCAAACATGCTCTAAATTAAGTTTGAAAAATTATCTCAAAATAGATAATCATATAATGTTATAGACATGATTTTTCATATACAAGTTACTATGTACTATTGCAATAATCTTTTCACTTTATTTGAAAATTTTAAAATTAAACTTGTATTTAATTATAGTTTTTGTAAATAACATTTGCTTGTTTGAATTTATGTAAAATACATGAAATGTTATTTAAACATAAAATTGAATTTCAATAGGGTCATTTTTATAAAAAAAATAAGATCCAGAGTAATTTCTTAAAAAATATTTATAATAAAGTTAAAAATGAAAATAAGATTTGGAGTATTTTCCAAATTCTTGTATTTAAATATGTTTATGATCAAACATTAATTTTTAAACGAAAATAAATTAATATAACATTCTCATGGTCAAACTAATTATTCATGTTTCAGGCGTAAAATGGTGAACTCCCAAAATAATCTTTTATATTTATCTTTATACTTACAATCGTCCCTCTCTTTTAAACATACTATTAATTGTCCTTCGTTCGAATTTTTTGTGGAGTGTCTTACTCCTTCCTCTTTGGCATTTGTTTAATATTTAATGATTATTTTTTTGAGTGCATAGATGATGGCTAAAATATTTAGGAATCGTTTGAAAGAGTTGTATAAGAATAATGTTGAATATGGTATATTAGTAATGTTTGTATCATTAATATATTTTGACAAATTGTATTAGAAAAGAAAATAATTAATAAATGCATTAGCTTTGTACATGCACTTTATATTTCCTAGGAGATTTGAGAATAATTAAAATGACAATATTAGAAAATAATTTTTTACTCAAGTCTAAAATATATTTTTTTTATAAAGAATATATCATATTTGAATAATTCATTTGATATAGACTAGTAATATATTTGTATAGACCAAATTGTTAAATTTCTACACGATTTTGATTATGATATGATTGTGGTTATTATTGAAATCAATGTTGAAGTTTTGACATGTAACGATGTATTTGTATTGACATTGACAGACACTAGAGAAATACAATTTTTGAATATTCGACTTCTATGATTGTAGTAGGATTTGTAGGCCAGTCATCTCAATAAAATTAGTGGCTTAAAACTAAATATTAATAAGAGACGTTAAATATATATACATATATATTATAACAACAATGATAATTTAGAGTTGCATATAATACTCGTTTTTTAAGCCTATTTAAATGGATTTAAATGACATTTAAGCGTAAGTCATTAAATTAGAAATTTCTATTTTTGACTTTTAGCTTCTTCCTATTTTTGGTTATTTTGATTTAAAATCAAGTGTTTGACAACATTTTTATTTCTTATTCAAACACTACAAAAGAATTTTAAAACTCTTTCGACTTAAAAATACTTAAAATAAGTCAATTCAACAAGTTGTAGTATAGTTTCTTAAAACACATAAAGTTTTTAAGTTCAGATAAGAAGATTTAGCCATTTGTTTGTAATACATTACCTAGAATATCGTTGCAGTAACAATTCTATATATTATATAAAAATTTAAGTTATTTAATTCAAAGTTCTAAAATATTTTATGATTAAAAAATAATAGATAGCTTTTGTTTCTCTCCTTTTTAATATTATTTTTGTCTTTTTTTAATCTTTAATTTAAATTAAGTGAAAATAAAATCATAAAAATCATTATTAAATTTATTTGGTGCCTCAAAATTTTGGAGGCTTAAACAAAAGTGACGATGAAATTGTTTCATAGGTTAATTATGTTTCGGATGACTTAAATGATGCTACTCCTAGTTTTCAATTGAATTAATACATAGTCAATCCCCCTCAAATTTATCATGATATTTCATTTAGATATTTGAATTAAATTTATCAGTTGGATACCTCTATTCCTAATAAAGTGTTTCACTTTAATATTTTCGGTTCATAAATAATTTTTTCTTGGGTGTGTTTTCATTCTTCTGTTAGATAGTTAAGTTAATCATATAAGATATATCATTTTTTAAAAATTATATGCGCATTCATCTCAATAAACTGTAAAACCCCATACATTTTTCATTTGAGGTTAATGCATATAATTAAGAGATGATATATTTTATGTGGTTAACTTAACTATCGAATAAACGAATGAAAGCACATAACAAAAGTTTTTTTAAAAATAAATTGAGTTAACAGTGTCTAGTTAATATACTTTATTAGGAGTTGAGGTTTTTGAATCTAAATATAACTTAATTCGAGTGTCTAAATAAGTAAATGGAATATACTAACAAATTTAATAACCGACTACATATTAATCCTTTTCAATTTGAATATGGAACTATTCTCCGGCTTTTTTATTGATAATTTTGATAGCTTTGAATTGTGTTTATCCAGAAATTTGTATTGCTAATTAATTTGCATATCCTTATTATTCTGAAACTCTAGTTGCCTTGTACTGTTGCAATGAAAGTTTTCCATTTTTGTGAGGATTGAAATAATGCCTGGTGCATAGATATGATTTTATTGTTGTTTCAAGGGTGCATAGATGATGAATTAAAATACACATTTAAATATTAAAATTTTGACTCTAGATCTAAATATTGAGGGGAAGTTTGGAAGCTGATTAAAATTATGTAGGTATTGGCTATTCCATCTTCTATTCTGCATAAGATAATAAATCATTACCCTTATAACTTATACATATATTAGTTATGTGAGTTTCTAAATTACAAATAAAAAATTGTATTAATTTTATATTTGAATAACTTATTTTCGAAATAACTATAATGTACAACTTATACAAAAATTAAGAGTACAAAGTTACGTATGATCCTTTTCCGTTAAAGAATTTATAATAGATAAACTAGTCATTAAGTACTATTCTTTAAGATGTTTGAGAAAAGCAATTTAATTATTTTCAACTAAATGTTCGTGTGTATTGATTTACTTTTTCTTGTTTGAATAACGTAATTTAGATAAAAATAAGTGTTAATTTAGCTCTATTCTCTCTCCTAGGAAAAACTCTAAACCCATCCATAAAAAAATACATTAGTATAATTGATTCTTACAATTGTGAAGTTAAGGATTCAGCCTTTTCAACATTCTTATTATATTTTAATTAAGTGTATTTTGTTAAAAATAAAACAGACCTAATTAAGGTTTGAATTAAATTTAAAAAGGGAAACATTTATTTCATAACTTTCAAGTCAACACCGATTTATGTATCATTATCATTTCAGTAGATTGCTAATAACCAAAATTATACCAATAAGTCCTTGAACCTTCTCACTAGCAGCTTTCAATTGGGGTGCTTCAACGGGTGGATCTGAAAAATTGTCATCACATGTAGAAGGATCATCCAAAGCAGCAGAGGCATGAATATTCAAACCAGAATAATCTCTAGACTTTAAAAGAGAAGGCAATCCTCTAAGATCATCAATGCCATCATTATAGTTCTCTAAACACGAACTATATCGTGTCTTTAATTTTGAATCTGTAGCTTGTTTAAATAATGTATTAACAAGATCATGTGCGGATTGCATGTTCTTTAGTGATATGTCTATTGAGATTGTCGCAAGGCCTTCAAGATTTGCACCTTTGGATCGAGAATCCCCTCGTAGAGCCGATAAACATATTGCTGGTTTTTGTACTTTTGAGCAAACATCACCTATCAGATCTGCTCTCACGCTTGTTAACGTGAAGGAGATTGATAATAGAGAAACTAGCAAAAACAAGACAGAGATATATGAGAGTGTCATTTTGTATAATCAAATAATTTTATTTCATAACTTTTGTGTTATGCACTTTATATAGTTGTCTTCCAAATAAGTAAGGCATGAAATTAAAACATCTAGCATTTTATGGAAAGAAATTAAATTAAGAATATATTTTTATTTAAATACAAGATATTAAACGATTTCATATACCTTTCAAAAACTAAATTAAGTTATATTTCATGTTGGACAAGATTTTAATTACTGTAAATAATATGAGTGTATTTTTGGTAGAGTAAAAATAATTAGGACCTTGAAATCAATATTCCTTTAATTTAGGTGATTACGTTCTATATTTTTACTTTTTAGTATCAGTGTCCATTTATAAAACATACCATAAAATTTTTACAAAGTATATGCTATAGTTTTATAATACAATTATTTTATTCACGACTCATAAGATTTTGAATTAATCAAATGGACCATCAAAATTTAGGCTATATTTGCTACCCCTAACTCAAACACATAGGGAAAAGCTAGAATTTAAATTGAAAGTTCGGTTAATTTTATATTCTGCCGAATAAATTTATTGTCACGCTTTGCTTCCTTGTATTACTTGGCTAGCAGATTGACACAATCAGCCTGAATCTTGATTTAATAATATATTTTTTGTTTTAATTTATGTATGTTATATTTTATTTTAAATATATTCAAATTTAAGTTATCTTTCATGTTGGACAAAATTTTAATTACTGTAAATAATATGAGTGTATTTTTGGCAGGGTAAAAATAATTAGGACCTTGAAATCAATATTCCTTGAATTTAGGTGATTACGTTCTATATTTTTACTTTTTAGTATCAGTCTTCATTTATAAAATTACAGTATTATGTAAGATAGAAATGGAGGATAATTTGTTTCCTTCTTCAAATGTATTTTCCTCTTTTATTGGTATATGTGGAATTAAAATTTATAGTATTGATAGATTGTTAACCAACTTAACATGGATAGTTTGGCGGATTATAAGACACAAATCAAAAATAATAATTTAAACATATATTCTTTCTCTTTTAATTTGGGTGATTCTCTTCTTATATTTTAGTATTAATTTAATTTTAAACTAATTTTTGTAATGAAATGATTTATAATCTCCCCATGCATATACATGACTTATTTTAGATTATAAAACACAATTTTAAAAGTCTAAATGTCATTTTTAAATTTCATATCCAGTCAGACATCTTCACATATATTGAAACAGAAAGAGTGTTAATTATACAATTTACATCAGTATAGAAATTGGAGGACTGAGGCGCCTACGACTTAGGGTAACAAAATTTGTCTATGAAAATATGATTAAGTAATTCTTTTAAGTTTGGGCGAGTTAATGATCCACTCATATTTTAACTCATCTCATCTTAAAGTTGGGTTGATAAGCTGGGGCAGAGCTGGCATATGTCGATTACGAGTTCGAATAGAACTCAACAACTTTAGCGGACAGAAGTGTTTTCAATATTTCTAATGTATTTTATCCATTTCAAGTTTAAATGGATTAGGAAAGAAAAGCTCATATGAGTCTGTTTGGGTTACAAGTCGTAAATAGTTTATAAACACAATAAAGTGCTGAAATTGTTCTATGAATAAATAGTCATACTATGTTTTAATTATGAGTATGATGAATTGATGATCAAACAAATCCATGTTCAGTATTAATTTTCAAACATAATATTTTCAATGTTTTGGGAAATAAAATTTATATTTTTAGAAATTACATAAATGTACTACAAGTCATACTATTAGTTAACATTTAAAATATTTAAAAAGTATTAAAAAAATATGGTAAAAGAAGTAAATCCTTTGACTATTAAAATAGTAAAGTCAAATAAATTGAAACATAAAATTATGGTGAAATAGATAATAAGCATGTTTGGTTAAAAATGTTGATAACCTGTTTTAGTAAATTGACTAAAATACCTTAATTATAAATTCAAAAGTATCACTCATGGAAAATGATAATCACGGATATGAAATGGAAAGGAAGTTAGGATACGTTATGAATTAGGAATTTTGTTTTGAATTTTTTTAAAAATATTAAAAATAAAGTAATTTTATAATTTGATCAAATTAAAAGTGCTTACAAGCTAAAATTATAAGTTAATCATGTTATAAATACTTTTAATAGTTACAAAAAATGTAGGTAAACAAAATTAGATTTTAATTCAAATTATCAATATTAAGATATGAACAAAAATTCACAAAATTTAAAAGTAAGAGTCTTTAGTATAATTTACTACAAGAAATTAATGTTTTGCGGCGACTAAAGTCGCTACAAGTATGTATATAGTTGCTACAATAAGCCCTTGAAACAAACTAAAAATGACTCGGCACATAACAATATCATAAATAAATAATATTCCTATGGTGTTATTAGTTGTGTTTCAGGATGCTGATTTTTAATTTGTATTAATTTCTATTTCACAAATGTGGTTTACAAGTTGCATTTCATAGTGTGATATACTATCATTATAAGTAGTCATCAATCTTCCATAGCGATTAAACTAAGTCACTATAAATACCCATATAATTGCCCAAAAAAACACCTAATTTTTTTTGTGCGGTTAAAAGAGTTGTCACAAAAAAAACATAGTACTTATTTTAGCTTATAAGTTGCAAAAAAAAAAGATTTCCTTTCATATTGACAATTATTTTTTTGCCAATCGCTAAAACACTTATCTTTTGTGGAAACTAACTGTGTCGCCACATCAAAAATATTTCTTGTAATGATATATATCATCTGATCATAAACTGATGTTTTCCTCCAAAAAAAATTTAGCAAGTTTCTTTTTTTCAATCTTTTTTGCCCTCCTGTATGATCTAACAATTGGTAGTTGTTTTATTTGGTTTCTTCAATTTACTGTTTTCAGTTTTAGTTAAAGGCCAAAAACATTTCTTTAATAAAAATTTGATAATAAAAACACCACAACATGTATTTTTGAAGGATTTAAGTATTAAAATTTTAAACTT
>JAJOOR010003774.1:0-45838 GCA_036250505.1 Solanum acaule | reverse complement strand
AAAGAAAATCAAAGACATCATGAAAAGGGAGTAAACGTGCATTATAGTGCTACAAAATATTATCAAGGAGAAAAAAAAAAGAAAGAAGAATAAAAAAAAGGTACAAATTGTTATAAGATGAGAGGAAAATATAAGAATACTAAATAAGAAATGAAGACAAAGATATTGCGAGTAGAATATAGTGTTATTTTATTTTCTTCAAGTGTATCTTCCACAAGGGTGTAGAAGTATGATTTTGTCTTCAATTAATCAATAAAACAAATACAATAATAAGTATTGAGGTGGACAAAGTCTTCCATCCTAATCAACTTTGTTCTTTCTCCATAAAGCAGTGACCCACTTTTTAAACAAGAAATGAAGACAAAATGATATTGAGAGTAGAATGTAGAGAGCCTTATTTTATTCTCTTCAAGTATATCTTCCACAAAGATGAATAGGTATCGTTTTGTCTTCATTTAATCAGTAAAACAAATACAATAGTATATACTGAGGCGGACAAAATCTTTCCATCCTAATCAACTTTGTTCTTATTAGAGAGTCTTATTTTATTATCGTCCATCCTAATCAATAGAATGTAGAGAGTCTTATTTTATTCTTCTCAAGTGTATCTTCTAATACCCTTTTATAGGATGCACAATTTACAACCTTTAACAAATATGTTGGTACAATATTTAAGTAATACATTAAAAGAAACATGTATGTTAAAGAGTTAAATGAATAAAACATCCACAATTAAATGAATTCATAACACTCCCCCTTGGATATGTTTATAAATAATTGTCTCGTTAAAATCTCACAAGGAAAAACTTAGTATGAAAAAGCCTAGTGAAGGAAAAAGAGTATACATATCTTGTGATACGCCTTAAGTGCTGCCTCATTAAAAATCTTACCAGGAAAATCTAATGGAACAAAACCTTCAAGAAAAAAAAGAATACAATACATATTTTACTTTCCCTGATAAAAAATTTATTTGATATCTCGAAGCTGACGCATTCCAATCATTTATCTTAGCTCTCAAATGTTGACATTGACAAGACTTTGTAAATAAATTTGTAAAATTATCACTCAAACGAATCTGTTGAACATATATTTCACCATTTTGTTTAATATCATGTGTGAAAAAGAACTTAGGTGAAATATGTTTTTTTCGATCTCCTTTGATTTAATCTTCCTTTAATTGAGCTATGCAAGCAACATTACCTTCATATAATATTGTTGAAATCTTTGTTGGCACAGAAAGATTACATAATTGCAAAATGTGTTGAGTCGTTGATCTCAACCATACGCACTCTCGACTAGCTTCATGAATGACTATTATCTCCACATGATTTGAAGAAGTAGTAACTATTGTGTGTTTTCATCGAACGCCATGATATAGTTATACCTCCATACATGAATAAATAGTCTGTCTAAGATCAAATTTTATGTGGGTCAGATCAAAATCCCGCATCTGCATAATCGATCATTTCTGACTTGAATGCATTAGGATACAATAATTTCATCTCAATTGCTCCTTGAAGATATCTGAATATATGCTTAACACCTTTCCAATGTCTTCTTGTTGGACATGAGCTAAATCTTGCCACTAAATTTACTGTAAAATAAATATCTGATCGGATATTGTTGACAAGGTACATAAGTGCCCTGATAGCATTGAGTTATGAAGTTTCATCGCCAAGAAGTTCTTTATCCTTTTCTTGAGGTTGGAATGAATCTTTATTTATATCAGGCCATCTCACAACTATCATGGTACTCAATGGGTGTGATTTATTCATGTAAAATCGCTTCAACACCTTTTTAGTGTATGTTGATTGTTGGATAGATATCCAATTTGTCAAATGTTCAATCTGTACGCCAAAACAAAATCTTATCTTACCAAGATCTTTCATTTCAAATTCTTTCTTCAAACACTCAATAGCTTTTGAAAGCTTTTTAGGAGTTCCAATGATATTCAAGTCATCAACATATACATATATTATAACAAATTTAAATTTTAACCTTTGTATAAAAATACAAAGATAAATAAAGTCATTCTTATACTCTTCCTTTAGCAGAAATTTGCTAAAATGATTATATCACTAATATGCTCAAATTACACCTCCCTAAAGAAGTATAAGTGATCGTTGTCAAATAAAGAACCCAACTTGTAGGTTGGGGTCGATCCCATGAGGAATTCCTATTTAGGGAGTTGAGGCGAAAAATGGTTTAGACTTAAACTTTACTCACTATTATATTTTTTTAGTCAACTTATTTCCAAGACAAGTAAATAAAGGGGGGGGGGGGGAGGGGGATTTGTGAAACAAATAATTGATTGTTGTTAAAGTAACAAGTGAGCAAGAGTCAAACTTTGTTGTTATCAATGAGAGAGAGAAACTAGGGTGTATGTGTTCCCCATAAGCTCTTAATGTGGTATTCCTAATAATAGTAATCATTTCCTAGTGTTTTACATGCAAAGTTGGTAAGATATGTATCCCTAAGTGATTGTTCCTCCAAATAGGGAATTTCACTCCGCACCTTGGTCCGACTACGTGTGTATAATTTATTAACCCTTACATTTACCTCAGATTAGACATCACATCAATGTATGACTTAGTTTTCACCCTCGCACCAATTGACATTAGACTATTAGATAGTATCACACTAAATCTCTGTTGATAATTCTTTTCTTATTAACTACCTCCTTGGTCCGGCAAGTAGCAAGAAGACGAGTTCTAACGTTGGCCACCGTTAAAAAAAATTCTAAGCGAAAGAATTATCAATACATACATCAACACTATTCAAGAATTACTTAGTTATTATTCATACGTTGTTAATTGCTCATGGTTCCCACAACCCTAGCTGTGGATTTAGTTACCCATGCTTGAAAGAACACAATTCATATTTTTGTAAAGAGAATTCATGAACCTACGTTTAGAGTAGAAGAAACCCGTAATCTCCAATTGAATTTCAAAGCGAAAATCTTATAAACTGAAATCCGGAAATCAAATTTCCAAAGTTTGCAAGTTAATTCCCAAGAAAATATCAAGAACTAAAAGTAAATAATAATGTCTAACCCCCAAAAATGAGGTTTACATACCCTATTTATAGAAGAATATGTCCTAAACAAAAAAAAAAAAATAAGGAAATAAACTTTTTGGACGCGGCTTTGATCGACGACTTGACCTACAGACCGTGGGTCAACCTACGGTCTGTAGGTCCTCTCCGTTGGTCAACACTTAGTATTTTTCTGCATATGCTAAAACCTTCAACTCCTAGTTCTTCACTGACGGACGTGCAGAATGGATCGTAGGTTGACCTACGGTCAGTGGGTCCTCTTCAGGTACTGGAACTTCAACTCTCTAAACACATTCTACAGACGAGCAGGACGGCACGTAGGTCAACTTACTGTCCGTAGGTTGCTTTGTGGTTCGTCACTTGATCAGACTTCCCTGATGCTCCCATCTACGCCCACCATCGATAGACCGTCATAGGACCTACGGTCGGTAGGTCCCTTCATGGGTGGCTACTTCTCTAGATTTTTAGCTGTCATCTCACTAAATTGCGTCCAAGCCTATTTCCTGCAAACATGACACAAAAACATTATTTCCAATACAAAATGGCCCTAGACACACACAACTCTTAAGTGAAATGTATCAAAAATATCGTAAAGTCACGGTATATCAACCACATCCGCCTTAATTATTTCAATCGATATAAGAATATTTGAAACTTTATCAAACAAGTTTTTTTAAAAAACTTTTTTTTTACGTACTTCAGGCACATTGAGTGCTTTAGGAATTTTTATAAAAATATTGTGGTTCAATGAGTCATACAAATAGGCTCTGACAATGTTCATTAGATGTATTTCAAGCTTTTCATGAAATGTCAAATTTATTAGATATGTGAAGGTGATTGCATCTACGATGAGATAAATGTCTCCTCATAATCAATGTCAGATCTTAGTGAAAATTCTTGTGCCACAAATCGTGTTTTATATATTACGACTTTATCATTTTCATTGTGTTTTCGCACAAAAACTCATTTGTATCCCCACTGGCCTGGTGTTTGAACTATATATTGGTCCAAAAATTTCTTATTTGTTAAGTGAAGCTACTTTTGTTTGAATTGCTTCCTTCCATTCATTCCTCTATCTATATTTATTGACAAATTTTAATTTCAAATTCTCATCTTGTTGTATTATTTCAACAGAAACGTTATATGCAAAAATATTGTCAACAACAACATTATTTCAATTTCACTTTTTTCTCGTCGAGAAGTAAATTATTTTTTTCCATTATTTTCAAGTGCTTGGACCTCCTCGATAGTATCATCATTTTTTATGTTCCGGAAATTTTCTTGAGAAATCGCTCCATATTATGATTATTTATTCCTTTTCTTTTATGAGGATTTTTATCCTTGAAATCAATTGGTCTATCACATTTTGAGGGTGACCTAGACTCATTTGCTTTAATAGTTTGTCTTGTCGGGACATCATTTTGAACTTGAACATTAGCAACTGATGTATACGATTTAGTAACTCATGAAAGATTAGTAAATACATTCGACAATTCACTTGCAATACTTTATAAAATAAATCATCTTTTGAACTTCTCACTCACATTGATTTGTTCGAGGATCAAAAATGAAATAGTGACAATGAATTTCAATTTATCTCATATTTTAATTGCTTATATTTTCCCTTAGTATTGGGTATTTTGATTCATCAAAATGACAATCATCAAACTTTATCGTAAATAAATTTTCGGTTCCAAATATTTTATAATAGAATGAGATTCATTCTCAACATATATACTCAACCTTCTTTAGGGACTCATATTTATGCGTTGTGCTAGAGCATGAAACATATACTACACAATAAAAAAATCTAAGATAGAAAATGTTTGGTTCTTAATAAAAAACCAACTGCAATGATGAGGTATCATGATAATTGATTGGTCTTATGAGCACAAATATTGTTGTTTGCAAAATAGCATGTACCTAGATTGAAAGATAACTTGTCCTCAACAATAATGTTTTAGCTGTCAATTGGAGACGTTTAATCAATGATTCTACTAGACCATTTTGAGTATGAACATGAGCAACAAGATGTTCAGTTTTTATTTTAGTGAATAAATAATAATCAGTAAATGTATGAGATGTAAGCTCACCAACATTATCAAGATGAGTTGTCTTTATTGCATCATATTAAAGACATATGATGAGTTGATAATAAACACACATTTGATCATCTTGTAGATGCATCTATCAAGACCATATAATATTTAAATGTTCACATGCAGGGTGAATAGACCCACTTATACCACCTTGTATCTGTTTTTAAAATGTAGGAAAATCCATTCTAACCTTAGTTGTTGTTTTTTAATCAAAAGCATTGGGTCTTGCCCATTTATTGAAAAATTAAGCCTCAATATACATGCCTGAGTCCAAAAGTGACCTAAGACCAAATTTAATAATGCAATTACTAAAAATCTAAGCATAAAAATAAACAAAAACAAATATAGAAAGCATAGACAATACAGCAACTCTGGATGACCTTGAGAAATTGTGGAGAGAGTTTCAAGTTGGATTGATGTTCCTGAAACACAATTTTGCGGTCAAGTATAGATTCACCTTGGGCGTTCACAAATCCCACGAACACCGTATATTCATACTCAATGCAGACTTCTTCAACCACTAAACCAGGGGTTCCTTCTCAATGATGGCAAGCATCAAACTCTCGCAGAAACTCTAATCGATCTTCATAACTACAGTACGACCATAGGTAGTATCCATTTCTTCATCCCTAACAGGTTGAGCTCCAGAGGATCTAATACCACTGTTTAAAGACTTCGATTTGGAACCTTCCCATTGTCAAAATTGATTCACTTACTAAGGTATCATTTCATTCAGCTGATTGTATTTGCAGATCTGAGTTGTTGTTTTTGTTATGTTGATTCCCCCTGTTATACATTTTTTTACTCATAGGTAGGTATCCATTTATTCATCTCTAACAGGTTGAACTCCAGCGGAGCTAATACCATTGTTTAAAGATTCCAATTTGGAACATTTCCATTGTCAAAATTGATTCACATACTAAGGTATCATTTCATTCAGCCGATTGTATTTGCAAAACTGAATTGTAGTTGTTGTTCTGTTGATTCCCCCACCTGCTATTTTGGCATTTATTTATTCTTATCTTTGGGACGCCCAATATTTCCAATATTTGGTATCTCAATTAGCTCATTCCAATTTAGCTTGAGTGTCGTTATCCTTTCCTACAGCATGTGTGCATCCTTAACATTCTCGTTATATCAATGAGTTCACCTTCATGAATGTCAGAATGCATTTTCTTATAGTCAGTCTGAATTCATTAGACATTTTGACTGTAGCATATGTAATCAAATGTCTCCGCTTTATTCATTTACATTGTATGGTGCCCTATTTTGATAGATTAATAGGCAAAAGAAAGTGTAGTGCTCCTAGTTGGGACCAGACACTAGCCTTCCCTCCTCTAGGCTCCCACCAAATTTCTTGATCAAAGAAATCCCTTGCCTGCAACAAAAGCTTCCAAACCTAAGACCCTCCACTCCATTCAACCTCTTGTGGTCTATGCCTTTTACAATATTTATTCCACATAAAATTGAACCACAAAGTAGTAGTGGTTCTAAAATTCCATCATAGCTTGAAAAATAAAGCCTTAAAGACATCAAATAAAGATTTGAAACCTAGGCCCCTTTCCTCCTTTGGCATACATAAATCAATCCAGGAGACCTAGTGTTTGGCTTTGCCTTCCTCTTTAAAATTCCATAGAAATTTTGCAAACATTCTATGAATATCATGAATAACCCATTTAGGAGGACAAATAACATATAGAAGATAAATAGAAATACTCTGAAGCACATGATTGATCAACACAACCTTACCTCCAAATGATAGTAGTTTACCCTTCCATACTTGTAGTTTGTGCTGTATTTTCTTTACGAATTCTGCAAAGTGAATCTTCTTCTTCTTAGCATGTCCAATGAGACATCCTAAATACATCAATGGGATTTGACCTCTCAAGAAACCTGTAGTGCTTTCCACCTCATTAGCAACAATATGAGCCGTCTTAGAATACATATAGTAGAAACTCTTCCCCTTATTAATCATTTGTCCAGATTGTTCTTCATATTGATTAAGAACATCTAGGATAAGCTGAAGAGACTTTTTATCTTCTGAAACAAATATAATTGTATCATCTGCATATGGAAGATGATTCAAGTGATCACTCCATTTAGACAATCCATAGCTTTTAAATTAATGTTTGTAGAACAAGTGATTCAAAGCCCTTAAAAGGACTTCAGCAGACAATATAAACAGAGCAGGGGATAATGGATCTCCTTGTTTTACTCCCCTAGTAGAATGAAAGAATGCATGAGCTTGTCCATTAACTAATACCGAGTACCAGTTATTAGCTACAATTCTCCAAATCATGTCTTGAAATTTATTATCAAAACCCATCTTGGCCAAAACCTTAATCAAAAACCTCCAGTCCACTCTATCATAGGCCTTGGCCATGCCTAATTTGATCACTACATCATCAGGATTTCCTCTCTATATCACTAATTATTTCTTGATCTAAGAGAACATTCTCAGTGATGCTCCTTCCCTTAACAAATCCAGATTTATTAGTGGAAATCAATTTGGGGAGAAAATCTTCCGGTCAGTCATGAATAATCCTGGAAATAATCTTGTTAATATAGTTACTTAGGCTAATTGGCCTTAGGTCTGAGAAAATTTAAACCACATCTTTCATAGGTAAAAGGACCAAATTAGTGTGAGTAATGGATTTGGGTAGAGTAGAGCCTTGGGAAAAAGCCTGCACCACATTAATAAGGTATGATCCTACTATATCCCAACAAGCTTGGTAGAAGTAGCCAGTAAATCCATCTGGCCCACAAGAGCTATCAGGATTTAATTCAAATGTGGCTCTTCTAACTTCTTTTTCACTTGGTACAACATTCAAAGCAATATTATCAATTTCTGATATCTGAGGGTCAATGTACTACAACAAAGTCAGATCTTCTGAGGTTTCACCTTCTGAAAATTGCTCCTTATAGAATTTAATAGCCTCATCTGCATTATCAACATCACTTTCTGCCCATGAACCATCCTCCTTTAAGATTCTTTTTAAAGATAGCTTTTTTCTCCTCCCAATGACTAAACAGTGAAAAAACTTAGTGTTTCTATCCCCTTCTTTAAACCATTGCATACTTGCCATTTGTCTCCGAAATTCTTCTTCATAGTGAAGATAGAGTTTCAATTCTGCATGTGCCTTTTGTAATACTGCTTTGTTGCTAGAAATAGTAGTTTGCTCAAACAATTCTTCTTTTACTCTCACCACTTCTTCCTTGATTGCAAGTTGTTTAAAGACATCTCCAAATTGTTCTTTGCTCAATTTGGATAATGCAATCTTGGTCTTCTTCTGCTTAATCTTCAATTGAACAAAAATATCTTCTACCTCATTTGCTAGCCAATTTTGGCTTACAACCTCTTTAAAGCTTTCATTTTCTACCCAAAATTTCAAGAATTTGAAAGTTTTATGAGTAACCTGGTTACAGCACCACAAGATAAAAGTAGAGGACCATGATTTGATTCTGTTCTGGCTAGATGTTGTAACTCCATACAACTATATAAATCTAATAATCTCTGATTAATCATCACTCTATCTAGCCTTTTGAAGATGTAATCCTCATCAACCCTACCATTTCACCAGGTGAATGGACTTCTAGAGAAATTAACATCAAATAACTCACAAGAATTTATACAAAAGGCAAAGTCCTCATATTCTTGTGGGTAAATAGGTAGGCCACCAATTTTCTCCTCTTGCCCCATAATAACATTAAAATCACCACCTACCATCTATGGTAGTGAAACATTAAGATTCAGGGAATAAAGATCATCCCAAAGCCTCAATTTGTCATCAACAGAGCATTTGGCATAAACAACAGTAGCTAAAATTTGATTCCATTTTCCAAAGTAAGTTGTAATGTTAGTTGTTAATGTAACCCCCACATGAATATGCTCATTAACAAAAATCCAAATTTTCCCATTTGAATTGTAATTCACATATTGCATTTTCAGCCTATTTTTATATCTCTGTATTTGTCTTGTGTCCTGAAATGGTTCCATCAAAGCAATTAAGCAAATCTGTGATGTCTGTGCAACATTTGTACTCTATGAAAGGCATGGTGTGTGGCAACAGACCTATTATTCCAAAATAAGGCTTTAAAAGTCATGTAGATGTAGCTTTAACCCCTTTTTTTGCCTAGATCATGTTGGTTGTATAATGCTAGTAATATCCCCTTTCATTTTACCTTTCCTACCGTATACACCTCTAGGGGATAAGCCATCAACTTTTCTGATCAGCACTACACTATTCTTATTATCCTTCTCCTCTTTATCTTCAACCATCTCTGTTTTTAATGTATCAGCTGCTGCAGGCACACTATGATCTATTTGATGAGAGACCAAATCATGCAATCTCTGCATTGGTGTTGTTCTCTGTACCTCTGACTGCATGGGTACCACTACCCCTTGTTGTGATTCTTCTTCAACTAGCAATGCCTGACTTGGTGCACCCTCATGAATTAACCTTTCTTCAATACATGTTGCAACTTGAAGTGGTTCATGATATGTTGCATTGTCGAGATCTTTCCACAATACTAACTCATTGTTTCGTCCATCATGAATTATTATTGCCAAACTCTCTTTATCATGTTGTCAGTGCTTCATTACCTTGTACTTCTATATTAGCAATAACCTCAACCCATTGTTAATTATTTCGTGTAGGTAAAAACGAAACTACACCCTGTATGTTGTTGGTTGTTTGTATGTTCTCCTCCTTGTGTGCAACATCATCTATAACCAAATCATCTCCGGCCTGCACTGTTTCCAGACGCCCAATAATATAGTCAGTCCTCTCCCATTTTTTCATGTTGTACTCCAAAGACGCCTCTTACCCAGTCCCTTGTAGTTGATGAAGTCTTAGAATTCTCCTCCCCGAGAGCTTTGTCATGTGCCCCATTTATCTCTGTTGTTCCCTTTACTACTGCATTAATGGTATTTTTGTTAGACCTACTAACAATGGATTCTTCAGTTGATACTCTATCATTGTGTGCAAGAGCTTCCTCTTTGTCTATAAGTCCATTATTCAAGGCAGCAAACGAGTTTTCCATAGTAATTTCTTCCCCATGATTATTTCCTTTCCCCCTATAATATCTTCTCTTGAGAATACTTTACTAGTAGGATGCCATCTTTTGAGAAACCTACACATTATGATAACCGGACCCTCACCAAGATGCTTGTTAGCCTCTTCACCCTCTAGTTTCCCTTTATCATATTCTGATTGTGATATTTGTAATTCAGGATATAATATTCTACAACCTTCCTCATTATGCCCCTACATCCTACATTCTTTGTAGTATTTCAGTAGCATGTCGTATTGAATCTTAACTCGTTCCACCCTAGAAGTTTGTGCATTCTCATTCACCATTTCCAATTCCACAAATTTTGGAAAAGTTGAAAGTAAATCAACTTGTACCTTGACCCTAGCGCATCTGGTTCGTGTTTTATTAATAGTGGTCATGTCTAAGTGAAGAGGTTTTCCTACCGCAGTAGTTAGTGAAAAGATGGATTCCTTAACAAAGTATGTTGGTTTTAAATTCGAAAAGGAGATCCAAGCCATAGCTTGTGTAATTTCTTCTTCTACGTTGAAATTAACATCATAGATATAGGGCCTCATCAAGTATGAATACCCATCCTTAGCCAAAATATATAATTAGGTTTAGACATCATATTAATGAAATCTTCTTGTCGGTTGAATCTCATAAGAATGTATCTATTGCACAGTAATCCAATTTTGCATTCACCATTGATATTACATTATTTGGGGATTTGAATCCGTAGCTCTTCAAGTTCTAGCCATCCGTATGAAAATTTTCCAACTACAACATATTAGAGATTCTCTATGGTATTCATTCTTTGTACTTCATCTTCAGTCCAGGTAATTTTAGGTATACCATTATTATAACAGATTTTTTTAATGTGAATGGGTTCAACATATGATTTGGTTTGATTTGTTGTCGTGTACCCCTTTAAAACATTAGCATAACAATTCGACAAAACCGCATCGTTATTCACTTCAGTACGCAACATGGTATGCGCGATAGGAAAAATAAGAATATTTGCAGAACTTGTAGAAGGATGTATCAGATGTGAGAATTCAACAAGATTATGTTGGTCAGCCAAGGAGGTTGGCTGACCAGTGGCCATATCGGCCATCCACTACAAGATCAGCAGAGAAGCTGGTTCTCTAGGTTTTCAGCGCCAGACACCCTTTTCATCCAATGACAATTAACTAATATCTATAATTAATGTTTTTTCTAACCTTAGTTGTTGATGGTTTAATAACCAACTTTTCTTGAGAACAACCAGCATAAGAGAATCCCTTTGATTGGAGCAATTTTGTTCTTCGAAATATGCCCATTTGAATTCTTAATTATTTTGCGCATCATTTTATAAAGTCATGTCAAATAATAAAATCATTAAAATCAGTAAACTTTTTCTTTATTATGATATATGATTCAACCATAACAATAGTTGTATGGTACAACCCAAAATAAAGTGTAGCTAATTCTTCATGCATAAATGTCTTTTCCGCATTTATTGTGGTAATATAAAGGTATTCAACATTTTCTTCATTCATAGTTGATAGTCATTTTGGCGAATAACCTTGAAACTTAACAAGTTCTTTTGAGACTTACTACAATACAATGCATTATATATCAATTACAAGCATTGTTCCTCTAGGTAGTAATAAAGCTGCTCTTTCTAAACCCTCAATCAATTTTGTATTATCGGATATTGTATTAACATAGACCTTTTTCATGACTAAAACACATAAATATTTCTTTTTTCTTAGTATCGTATGAATTGTGACACTATTCATAAGGCACATATCTCTATTATTCATCTTTAGTCCAATTGAAGACTGGAGTTTTTTATTTATCTTCATAAAATAAAAATACATAATAAGAAGTACGAAATAAACTAACAAAAGAAAATTCAAGTACTTTAATTTTAAATAAAATATTAAAAACACATAAAAATAACCACATTATTCATTTTTCAAGTCAATGATCAATCTTCTGTTTTAATATCCAAAGAAAGCCCAGCTTCTAAATGAATAATATTATCGAGATCATAAAAAAATATCATCTTCCAATGTCAAATTCACCTCAACATTTTCATCATATTTCTGAGAAGGTTCTGCCTAAGCACAATCCTTAAGAGTCAAATGTGACTCCACCCAAACATAAGAAAAAGAGGTACCGCCTTTATTTTCTTTTCTTTTGAAAGAATTTTGATAAAGCCTGACAAAATGCTTAAGTGTCCGACATTCATTTTTTCAGTTGACCTTTCAGGCCGCGACAATAATAGTGATCACCTTTGCCTCTTGAAGGATTATTTTGATAACTCATACTTTTCTTACTTTTTTTTATGACCATCACCTCGACGATTATTATATCGTCTCTTGTTATTATCACGCCCACACACATTATTATGACCCTGAATATTTAGTCTTATTTCAGATTAGTCGGGTACTTCTATCATATTCTTATGATAATGGAGCAGTTTCAATAGAACGGATTTCATGACTTCATTAAAAAAAACATTATGTTGCTCAACCACCAAAACAGATCAATTCAGAACTGAAAATTCTTTTTACGTTATTGTTAATGTAATGTCAGATTTGAGGCATGTGAAGTAATTGCCATCTTTTATAGTTTTCCCACATAATTTCAATTGAGAAGTTATTCTATACAATAGAATTATATTCAATTACGATTTTGATATCATAAGTGCATCCACTCATAACAAGCTCTTGCCAATACCGTTGCCTTAAGGTGGTCATACCTTCCTTTCAAAACATAATTCAAGTGGATCTTTCGTCATAAATTAAAGATATTCTTAATTGTTCTACAATATTTATTACTAGTTTCAATAGATATTAACGCCAAAATTTTGTAAGAATTATAAATCATATTTAATATCATACCCTCTTCTTTAGAGAAAAAACATAAAGTGACACTTGAACTTGTCCCGAATTTTCAAAAAGACACCTTAGCTATACGGGCATCCTATTACCCCACTAAACAATCTTGAACTGATATTATTACATCATTTTTTGTCCACCTTACATAGAGAGTGTGTGCACTCTCTCAAAGAGAGTGAGCAACCTAAATAACTAATATAATTTTATTTTTACAAGTATATTATAAAATATATTTTCTTATTATTTTAACATTTTTTCCTTATTTTTTTCTCTTTCTTTCTTCTTCAAAAATTCATTGCCATCTCCATTGAAACTTCTCACTTTCAATGTCACCATTTTTACCATAACTCCACCTTCCTTTTTTTACTACTATTAGTTTCTCTCTTTAATTCTAAAACTTTATCTAAATATTTTCTTACATTTCGAACAATTTGATAAACCCATTAGATTTCAAGATGATTAGGAGGTATCATATAGTTTTTTTTTATCCGATTTCAATCAAGTTTTTTCAATTTTTGGGGAATTCATTGATTCTTTTAAAATTATCATTTCTAATTTTTAAGTTATATGAAAAGGAGTAACTGATGATACCTTCAAAAATTTTAAATTTTCTTAGAAAAATAATTAATTTTGTTATCAATAATTCAATAAAGTCTAGAAATAGTAAGCTTTTTTTAAAAAAAAATAAAAAATCACTCAAATAAAGAATTTGATTGGAGAAGAACAAAAAAAAAAGAAAAAAAAAAGGGAGAGAGGCTCAACTTGACGTGGGGGGTAGGGTGAAGGTGGGAGGTGAAGAAAATGGAGGGATGAATCAGTTTGAAAGTGGGGGTGGAAGATGAAATCAAAATTAAAACAAGTAAAAAATTAAGAGAATAAGTCAAAAATTAAGAGATAGATAAAGAAAAAACTTAAAATAATTTTTTTAAAATATATTTTTATTAAATTAAAACGTGTCATGTATTGATTAGTGTGTGAACACACTTGCTTCTTAAAATCTGGGGCTGATCGAAAAATTATATAATAATATCTGTTCATAATTGTTTAGTGGGGTAATAGGACGGTTGCAAAGTTAAGGTATCTTTTTGAAAATTCGGGACAACTTTAATGGTGACTTTATGTCTTTTCTCTCTTCTTTATGACACACAAATAATGATCATAAATGTATGACAAGAAAATACATACGTGTATTCTAACTAATGTGCTATCATATTTCATAGTATTTAATTTAGTGTTATAAGTTAGTGACACATAAATAACACAATATTTTAATCCTTAAACATTTCAATTATCATACCTAATAAAGTATCCTAATAACACCTAAAGCAAGTCATGTATGTAGTAATTAAATTGCAGATCGAAAACTTACGAAAGTCCTATTAGAGATGTTATAAACTTATACATATATACCTGAATCAAAAAGAAAAATGATTAACATTTAACATAAAAGATTGTCCTGATTTAAAATGATCTCAGTTGATTTGAGACTCATGTTTGATAACGTGTTATAAAATGAGAGGAAAATATAAAAAATACTAAACAAGAAATGAAGATAAAATAACATTGAGAGTTAAATGTAGAGAGTCTCATTTTATTCTCTTCAAGTGTATCTTTTATAAGGATGAAGAATACCCTTTATAGTATGTACAAATCATCCATTTACTATCTTTAACAAATACACTAGTACAATAATTAAGTAATACATTAAATAGATACATGTATGTAAGAGAGTTAAATGAATGAAACATCCACCATTGAATGAATTCATAATATAAATTTATTTGTTCGGTACTTTTTTGTTATTTCACATATTTTCTTTGTTATATTTTTCAAAATATTAGATATATCATAGTTAAAAGGGAAAATAGTCATAAATATCCCTCAACTTTCACCTATTGGTTATGTTTATCCTTCGTTATACCACACAATTATTTATACCCCGCATTACCAAATTTAGCAAATATACCCCTCAATCAGATGGTTTCCCCCAAATAAAAAAAAAACTATTCAATTTAAATAAAAATTACTCGATTTTCCTATTTTAATTTGAATCCGACCAACTAAATAACTAAATTCAAACCAAATTAAATCTCAAAACTATCTATTCTAATCTTCTTCATCTCGTTCATCGATGAAAACACCATGCTTCGTCTGTTCCCAATTTATCTGATCCTTCTTCATCGCCTTCCTCCATGGAAATCCATAAAAGAGGAGGATCCGTGATTTTTCTTCCAAGTGAAACTCTTTAGGTCATTCAAAAAGTTGTTGATTCAAACTTTCTTTTGCAATCTTTACTAGAACCTTTTCCATTATTCCTGTTGGAAAGGAGCTCATTTTGTAAATATTTTATTTTTAAGGGTCAATTAAAGCTTTTCCATTTGCAATCATTTGGGTATTATTATTGGTTCGTATCTCTAATCATCAGGTGTATTGTTATTAATTTTCCCGATTCTTCTTCTTTGTGTTTGGAGTTCTTGTTCGAGTCAAAATCAATATTTTGTTGAATCTTTGTAATGCACTTAAAAAGTTCTTTAGGTTGTTGAACCAAAAATGACTTGTGAAAATTTCTAATATGGATATGTGATTGATATAGGAACGTATTTTTTAGATTTCTTGAAATGGATATTAAGAAATTGGTACAAGAACGTATTCAAAAGTGAATTTTTCTTACCCCCTAAAACTGACGTGGCAAAAAAGTAAAACAAAAATAAAAAATATGCGCGTCCATTTGAAATTAAAGTAAAAAAAAAGTTAGAATCCTCTTTTCCACCCCCATCCCCCACACCTCTTCTTCTTCAAACCCCACCCATTGTCCTTTTCTTCTTTATTCTTTATTTTCATCACACTTCTTTATTTTTTCTCACAATCTTAAAGCACAATTTTTTTTTTTTTGATTCACAATTAGGTTAATTCCCATAGATTTGTTAGTGAATAGTTATATTTATCTAGAAAAAATTTGATTGATTGTTTCTATCTTTTTCCTTTTTTTTGACTTTGTTAAAGAATTTTTTGTTGTTAATCAATTTTTGGGTTTGGTGGTAATAACAGCTTTATGGGTTTGATGGTAATGGGTGGCGGGTGAAAAACATTAAAAGAGGTAATTGAAGGTGGTGAATAAGAAAAAATCGATATTGATAATGGTGGTGGTGATATTTGGTGTTGGGTGACAAAGAAGAAGAAGAATTGAAGGTGATATAGTGCTGGTGAAGAACAAAATCAATAGTGAAGGTGGGGCCGGATATGATTTTCCGATGAAATGAGAATTGAAAATGTGTGGGATTAGTGATGAAGAAGATATAATTATTAGAGAATTAAAACAATTAATTAGGGATTAGTTAGAGTAAAATATAGTTAACAAAAGAAAAGTTAATTAATAAAGAAAAGAAAATAAAAAATTATAATTTATGACATGACGTTGACGTAGCGCTGATATGGCAGTGAGTGTAATACACCACAAAATGTGAGAGTGGTGTTGCACGTCTCAGGTAGTAATAAATTACTTTTGAGTAATTAAGGTGTGTAATAAATCACCATGATAGTGTAAGTGTGTAACTGACTTTTCAGAATATGTTTAGGGGGGAATCTATGCATTTTCCCTATAAGAAAAGATAAACTTAACTAATAAATAAAAATTGAGAGGTATTTTTGACCCTTTTCCCTAGTTAAAAACATTATTATTTCAAAAAAATAAGAACTTCATTATATTTTTTTAAAAAAGGAAAATTGTTTATCAAGTTTACATAACAAATTTTTTATATTTACACAATTTATAAATATGGTATTTGAAGTAATTAAATTATTTCTATTCATATCATCAAAAGATCAAAATTTCAACTTTAATCAAATTTATAGAGCAAATTTTATTTTTTATTACATGCATATATTATACATATATATGCAATATTCTAGCATTTCTCAGACCTTACTAAAACCTCTGATTCTTCAACCTCCTCTCTACTTTTTCATCGCAAGGATGTCTCGAGAGAGAGCCAAACGTGCGACACTGCCTCCAGCTAAAGAGGTGCCCCAAGATGCATAATTTTTTTTTTTTGGAACTACTAAATCTGAATTAACCCCTCAGTATAAAATCTATGCCAATTTTCTTGTATAGGGATGTTTGATTTACTTGATTTATGATTTGCAGAATATTGAGAAGTTGGAAAAGGTTGTAAAACAGGGAAATTACTATGGAGCTCAACAGATGTTTAAGTCTATAAGTGCAAGGTACAATCTTTAAAAACCCCTCTTTTTTTTTTTGATAATTTAACATCAAGTCTAAAAGGCTTAATCTTGAATTCAGTTTTTTTGTATTATTTGATATGATTTCAGATATGTGTCTGCTGAGAGGTACTCTGAAGCTTTGGATATTCTTAAGTGTGGTGCTTGCTTACAATTGGAGAATGGACAGGTTATGATCGATTACACTTGTATCCTTTCTCGATTTTATGTGAATGTATTTGATTGGATCCATAGAGTTTAAGATGTTAATTGAAGGTTACGAATTAGGGTAGAAGTTTAGCTGGTGGTTGAGCGTTCCTGCGGGATAGTCTTGGTGGTCGTGCTTGGATCTTCTTTCTTACTAGTGGTGTTGGCACTATTCTCATAGTTTCTTGTTTTTTGATTTTGGTTATGGCCTATGTTTTTTTGTGTTTCGGTTATCGTATTATTTTGTTGTCGTTATTGTTCTTTCCTCTGTATATTGTGTACTGCTCTATGTTTCACATTATTTCGTTGTTGTTATTGTTCTCATTTTTGTATTCCCCTTTTCAAATTGCTTGGAAATGCTTTAATTTAAGCCGAGGTTATATAGGAAACAACCTCTCCATCTTTACAAGGTAGGGTAAGATCTGTATACAATGTACACTTTTATCCTCAGGCCTCAACAGACCCCACTTGTGGGATTACAGTGGGTGTGTTGTTGACACTAGAAGAAAATATTAGAGTGATGGTTGAAAAGTTAGCTTGATACAGAAAGCATTATAGATTGAACAGCTTAATATACTTGAATCGTGAAAGTTGTATAGAACTAAATCGTGCGAAACATTTTTGGGATGTTCTAAAATTAAAGGAGTGCGTATAAATTTGGATTTGAGGAGGGTCTAGGGGTGTACATTTTACATTTCCTAGACATTCCCAGTGGGAAGATTACTTGTACGTATTGTGGACAATTCAGCAGATAAAGTTATCACTTGCAACAAAAGTCTACTATCTAATCTGGATGACGTCATGGTCAAACTTATGTCCATGAAAAATTTTAGACTCGATGGCGTTGGTAATGACACTTAATATACTTGAACTCAAAGCAATTTGAGATTATTCTTGTTGCGAGACTAAAAAAGGACATGTTTTATTTCTGTATTGATAAAAGACGATCTTGATAATTTGCAGGTTACCTGTGGGTCAGAGCTTGCTTTGTTGTTTGTTGAAACTCTTGTAAAAGGAAAAGTTTCTTATAATGAAGAAACTCTTGGTAAGTCTGCTCTTATGTTTTTATGTTCTGGTAAATTTTCCTATTCTATACATTTATAATTTATCAAGCTGAGTTTGTTCATGAACTATCAGTTAGTCATTTCTTTATTCTTGTTTTGTTCTGTTAATTATCCTACTTTATCATTACTTCGAATCACTCCACTCTTTCTAGTTCACGTGTCTGTTTCTTGACTTAATTTGCACTTAGTAAGAAAGGAGTCCTATTAATTTGTTATATCAAGAAAAGAGTCTATCACTCTGATAGTACCCTCCTTAAAGAAAATAAAAACTGTATCTGATAATGGTCAACTTGTATTAAATATTAATCCCCTAGAACTTCTGAAAAATACCGCATGACTAGCCTTTAATGTGGTAAGATATTGAATTATCAAGATTTGTCGCTTTTCTCGCTTCATGCTCGACAAAACACAATTGAGGCAGACAAATAATGGATATTGTGTTGACAACTAATGAAGCAATTAATTCTGGAATCTGACAAAGAAAGCATGGCATTTTTGGTAAAGTCGATATCGAGAAAACGTATGATCATGTCAACTGACATTTCATCCTCGGAATGCTGAGACAGATGGAATTTGTCGAGAAGTGGATCAATTGGTTTTGCATCTGAACTGTGAAATTTTCCATCCTTATTAATGAGGCACCAGAAGTTTTTTTTTAGTACACATAGAGGGATAAGACAAAGGGAACCTTTATCCCTTTTCTTATTTATTATAGCCATGGAGGGACTTAACAATATGCTTAAGATTAGGAGGATCTAGGGTTTCAACGTTCCCAGAATTTGAGAAAACAGACTTGAGATTACTCATCTCTAGTATGCTGATGATACTCTAATTGTGAGAATAATATTGATATATTTTGAAAGTTTCTCTAGTCTTCACATTAATTGGAGTAAGAGCCATCTATTCCCAATTAATTTGACATCCAATATGGAGCAGTTGTGCCAGATTTTGGCTGGAGTAGTGGTACCTTGCAACCAGTTATCTTGGCATGCCTTTGGAGCAAATCAAGAACCAACGAGATTTTTTGGAGAAATTGAGAAGCTGTCCAGATGGAGATCACAATATTTATAACCAGAGATATATTATCTTGATAAATTCTGCCGTAGATGCTATACTCATGTTGTTAGATGGAGGATAGACAAAATCAGGAGATCTTTCTTTGGAGAAGTAATAAGGAGAAAAGAAGCTTCCATTTGGTAAATGAAAAAATCTTATTAAAATACAAGATTAAAAAAAAACTAGAAGTCAAGGTGGACTAGGTATCAAAAACCTTAGGAATCAAAGTGAAGTTCTTAAGGTGAAATGGCTGTGGAGATATTTTCAGGAGCTCCAAACTCTCTGTAGTATTATCAAAACAACCAAACAGCTGGATAGTTGGATTTTTAAAGAAGTTACTACTCCTTATGGTGTAAGCCTATGGAGAACTATTAGGTCCTAGTGGCCTTTCCTAAAAAGTCATTCTACTGTCAAGGTTCACAGTGGCAACAAGACACTGATTTGGACATACAAGTGGATGGGTTCTGCCAGCTTACAAGATTTATTCCCTGATTTATTTGCCCTAGCCCAACATTTAACACAAGACAGTAGCTGAATGGGATTTGGTCCTCCATGTTGCTTTGACTCTTCAAAAATGCCAAGCATGTCGAATCCTCCAAAAGTAGTGCATCTTTGGAGGATCCGATCTGGGTGTGGCAACATTTTTGGGGGGTCTGACATAGCTTAGAAGACTTCTGAATGATGGGAGATTCCAAGGTTCACTGACTTTTACAAGTATCTGGAATCTTTTCTAGGGCCACAAAATTGAGTGGATTGTTTATGGTGGAATGGACATAGCAAAGGTATTTACAAGGTGAGGGAGGGGTACAAGATTTTAAATTAAGCTAAGACACAGATCACTACATGTGCTTGAAGCACATTTGGAAAGTTAGAGTGCCTCAAAAAGTGGGCTATTTCACTTGGCTTATAGCTAATGAGGCTGTGCTAGCCCATGACAATCTATCAAAGAGGGGAATATCCCTATGTTCAAGATGTTATTTATGTGGAAGTGATGCTGAGACAGTTAGTCATTTTTTTTCTGTGCTGCATTGTCACTGACCAGCTGTGGAAGATTTTTATTAGTCTTGGAGGCATCTCATGGACAATGCCTAGTAAGATTGTTGACACTCTTTTAAGCTAAGAGGTAGTTGGAATTGGTGCAAGAAACAGAGATAGAGGGAGGATTATCCTAGCATATATTTGGTGGACCATCTGGAGAGAAAGAAATGCCAGATATTTTTCTTTTGAAATTGGTACATTGTATTCCTCAGCATTAAGGATATGCTGAGGATAGTGGCAGCAATGTGTAGAAGATCAAGCTTAACTGTATATTGTTATTTTGTTTCTGGTGTACAAAGGCTTAATATGAAGATACTGAAAGAGTTTTTGGAATTTGTCTAGGATTGCCATCTCAGTTTAATATTTTGTTTTCTCTTCTTTTTTTTTGTTTGTAAATATGGTTTTTCAGTATTACCTAACTACTGGCTTTTAAACAAATTGTTACCAGTTTTAAAAAAGGAACTACTGATTGCATTTTATTTATCGAAAGATAATAAAACAGTCACTTCAAAGGTATAATATATCATTAAATTTAAGGGATCTATACGTATTCTTCTGTATATGAGTTCTTCAAATAACTAGGAAAGAGAGACAAAATATTCTGTAAGTTAACCAGCATGAATTAAATCCTGATGTGACTTCATATTGCTATATCATAAGGGGTAATGGCTACTTTGCTGCTCTACTTTTTTTCATGTATTTATGCTTAATAATTAGTTCCAGTTCTTGCTTGATCATAATGCAATTCTCCTTAGACCATGTCAGGAAAATCTATGAGAAATTTCCTCGACCGTTGGTGCCACAAAATTTGGACCTTATAGATGACGATGATGATGATATGCAAAAACTTTCAGAAGCCATTGCAGCAGCCAAAACCCGAGTAGAATGCTGTTCTTCTTTCTTAAAAGCTTCTATCAAGTTAGATGCTCTCCCTCTCTCGTCCTTGCACATATTCTCTATGTTTGTTTCATTTGTAAATTCTTAAAAAACATATCATTTTTATTGTTTGAATTATGTATTTGTTGAACATTTTATATTATACCACTGAGGATTAGCTATCGAGTTTGCTTTTAATTTTAAAGGGAATTGGCTTTTAGTGAACGGGTACCATACTTTTTGGATAATTGATAGAAGAAGAAATAACGAACTCAGCAAATGTACTTAGATCTCCAGAAGCAGCGCTTAACTTTTTACACAATTGGTTGGGTAATCTTCATTTAGACCCTTCCATACTTTTCTTCAAAATCTAATCTGTGCAGCCTATTTGGATAGACCATGGATTGAGCAAAAGAAAGGCCTCACCTTCCTTAGCTCTCCTCAAAACTTATTTGGTTTTCATTTTTTATGGAAATCAGAGAAGTATCAATGTGTTCCCTGGAATCCAAACCTTCACTTTCAAAGTCCCACTGTCCATCCTGCAGTCGTTTCTGGAGGATCCACACTGCTGTGCAATCTTCCTGCAAGACATCTTCAAGTACTCTTTTCACCTCTTTGTTATATCGTGTGAAACAGTTAACATTACCTCATCTTGCAATCTTTTCTGGTAGAAATTTCTGTCAAGGGTTAGTTTAAACCGTGCCACTGTCTCTTTATAAGAGCTCATACACGATTATGAGTTCACAGGGCAGATCTTCCCCAGATACAAATTTGGAAGCAATTAGCCTTAGAATCTTGAATACACACTGAAGCACACATTTATCGAGGCGAAGTGCTCAACACGTTTTGAACTTCGCTTCAGGGCTTAAGCACGCTTAAAGCGAGCCTTTGACAACACTGTTCTGTGTCAACTTATTTCGACCAAGCCCACAAAGTGCAAGTTGTCGAAAGTGATTTTGCCTAAAAAATGGAAAAGAAGGTGCCAGCAACGATACTGAAGGTGGCAGCCTAACGAGAACATTAAAAAAAAAGTGGACACCTCACGGAAACACAAAACGCACTCTTTGCAAGCAACAAGTGCATCAAGATGCTAAGTATTGTCATACCCGTGCTTATAGTAAAGGAGTATGTGCAATGTGTGGAAATGAAGTTCTTGACACCAAATTATACAAACAGAACAATGTATGATGAGGACATGGTGACGACCTAACTTCTCTGTTACCTCAGCACTCTTATCCTAGAGACTAATTCCTACTTTGTGAATGTGATCAGACGCGATGAGAGGCAGTTAATTCTATATACATGATTCTGTAAAATACTTAAAGAGCTGCACCCAATGAGTTTCCGTAAATTGGTGGTCTTTTGAAACATTTTTAAAAAAAGTTCTCAGGGAAAATTATCTTGGTGGTTTTATTAGGCTGCGACATCTTGTCTTCTTTCAATGTTCTATGACCTCATTTATTTATTAGCATCTTTTGGTGAGAAAATGCTGTTCTTTTATAGGTGGTCAGCAGAATTTGGTGCACTTAGGTACGGATCTCCAGAGCTGCATGAGATGCTGGCAGATTATATGTATTCTCAATCTCCTGAAGTGGTATGTTCTCCAAGCTTGATGCTCTTTTATGCTTATTAAAAGAACATGAAATGCCCGTTATGTTACTTACATGGTTCTATCTTCATTTCTAGAAAGAAAGATTAGGTTCTAACATGACTAAGGCGATTCACAAAATTAAGAACTGGCAATAAAATGAATGATTATCTTGTTTTAGAGTCCAACTGTTGCTAATGACCGCCTTTTTCACCCTGCTCATACTTAACATACTGTATGGAACTACAACTTGAAAGAGGCTAAAGCATAAGATCATATTTATCCGTTAGTCTAGGTTTCCACTTACTTGACCTGCTTGTAGTAGCTGTTAAATATTTTCATATTATGACTGTAGTGTCTTTACCAGCAGCGGTCTTAATGTTTCCTCACAGTACTTTGCTATCTGAAATTGAAAGGAAGCAGTGGCTGACAGTTAACGAAATTGGATTCCAAGGCCAATCATTGGAAATGTGGTGGACCTCCTTACATTCTTCTTACTTTGCAGGACATGGTTAAAGTATCTTTTCATTTTGTTAGAGGAAGGAATCTCAAGAAATTTGCATCGACTATCATCAATTTTATGGGAAAGGTAAGCACTGATTCCTGTGATTCTTTCGCTATCTAGATATCACGAGCAAATATATAAGGTTCAAAAGCTGGATCTCCAGTTTCCTGTGGAAATATAGTTTTTCTTCCATTTTAGCATTTTGTTGCTTTTGCTAGGCAGCAATTTCATGAAGTTTTTTGTGGGAAATTGACTTGATTTGAAATATAATGTAATTCATAACATTTAACCTGCAGTGCTATCCAGGAGAGGATGATTTGGCCATTGCCCGGGCAATTTTGATGTAAGCAGAATTGTAATATGAATAAGTGCCTTGCATTCAATTACTGTTCTGCTCAGTATATCCCATTTGTGCTGGTTCATATTAGGAACATTGTATTTGAATAAATTATTTTACACTTTACAGTTACTCCAAGGTCTGTAAATATTTGCAATTTTCTAAGCATTTGCACTATTGTAGCTCTGCATATTATTGCCTCTTTCATTGTAATGTTCGATCTTTGTGCATATTTGTCAACCAGATTAATCACTTTCGGTTTGTTCCAGTAAATGGAACACAAATGGCTACCAGAATGCTAGGAACATGGTGGCGAGGCATCTTAGAAAATACATTTGGACACAAATTTATTTAAAATTGAAACATTCTTTCTATGCATATACCTAACAAATTTTTATATGAGTGTAAAATGCCCCTCTGAGAACCATAAACTAGAATATGTTTCTCTAGCTGTTTAAATTCTCTATTCGACTGATGTTCCAGTCAAGAGTCTTTTTTACGCTTTTTTTAGTTTTTAGCTTGTAGGTCGAGCATATAGTTTCATTTTGTCATTCTGCTTTGGCAGGTACTTGTCTCTGGGAAATCTAAGAGATGCTAACAAGCTCATGGATGAGGTGGAAAAGGAAATGCAGTCGAAGCATCTTGACTTTCCTCAGTCAGAATTAATGCAGTTTGTCAACTACCTTTTGCTGACGTAAGTCTCAGTATGTTTTTTGAATACTTTACTTTTTATTTTGATGTGTTAAAAAGCATTTATTTTTAAATTTTTTATATGCTGTTGCCTCTTTCTCATTTTGAATCACTCCAACTGTCTATCATTAGTAAGTTCACAAATTTTACAAACATTCCTCCTGTACCCTCCCCTCTGTCTGTCAGATCTTGCAAAATTGGTGCTTCTGCACTGGCATTGAGGCCTTGTGATCGTCCTCATGTCTTTTACTTCATTAAAGTCAAATGAATTGATGGCAATTTGTAATTCAGGTTGCAGCGAGATGCTTTACCTCTCTTTAATATGTTGAGACAGAACTACAAGTCTAGCATAGATAGAGATCCTCTATTTAATGAGGTAAGCTCTTTGAAAATGCAAGTAATGTGCCTTCTTTCAATATTTATGATGAATGATTCTCTTTGTAGTTTTGTTCTGTTGTTTAATGACTCCATTCTCCATCCAGTTAGACTGATGATTTTCCTCGTAATTCACATCTTTTACTGTTCTGTGGTTTAGTTGCTAGATGAAGTTGCAAAGAAGTTCTATGGCGTACAACGTAAAAGTCCTCTTCAAGGCATGTTTGGTGATATCTTCAAGGTAATATAATATTGTCAAGGTTTAGCAATTTAAGAATTTACTGACAAAACACAAAAGTATTGTGCTCTTTTAATTGTAGAACATTACCCACCCTCTAGGGGCACTTGCAAATTATAAAAACATATATGAATGAACTCCCTGAAGTTGTAGAGAAAAATGAAACAACTCTATGTTCAGTAATAAGGCATGTTTTACTAGCTAGTATGAACATCAAAATCTATCTTCATGCCAGAACCACTTATCCTTTGATGAATCAGACTTCCCCGTTCAATACGAGGATTGTTCTCTTTTATCTACCTTGTATCTTTGATGTAAGCAAAACATTTGGGCTCGAGTAGATGACTGACTAGACTTTTGGAGGCTGAAGTGTGCTTGTTATATATATATCGAATTAGGTCTCAACGAGCGAATCAGTGTTTTACCACCAGCCACAAGTTTCATGTTTGATGCAGTATTCATACGGGAAATTATGATCAGAGAGTTCTTTATCAACCACCATCTACTTCAGATATCCCTTCAGAAATCTTTTTCAAATACAAAAATTCAGTATCTTCCCCGAATTAGTGAAATAGACAGGACTCCTTTGTCCAGAATAAGAAGTGGTGGGTCGATTTTCATAATTATATACACACACACAACTTGTCTAACCACTAGCTAGACAACCTAGTGGGTTTCATTCTCACTTCCTGAATTAGGTTCCATTTTTGCAGACCGAAAATCTAAAATCCAAGTAGTTAGTGAAGAAACAGGAAGCCTTATTAACCACTCAATCTTGTTTGGCCTATTTGTTGTTGGTTATCACATTATCAAGTTCTTACCTTTCCTGATGATGCTCACTCAAACGAGCCTTATCGAGTTAGTTTCTGTAGGTTAAAATGTACTTGCCACTAGTTAGGTAGAAAAACAAATTGTCTTACCACATTCCATAAATTCCAGGTAGTTATTTGTATACTGTGAGAACATAAATCCCCCCTAACCAAACCTAGCATTTTTTTTCTTTTAACCAGTTCTTGGTATTTGTTTTCAAAGCTCTCTCTCTCTCCCTCTTGTGTTTTTGTTATTGTGTAATAACTTTTCTGGTTTTGCAGATGATGGGAGGCGAATAGAATGGGGAAAGAAATTCTCTCAACATGATCTCACATCTATATAGTGTGTTCTGATCGACTAGTTGGTTCATTCAACACCAATCCAAGTAGTCCATGAAAGATCCCTTTGCAGTTAAATGGATGTGCTTGCCATAATTATTTATGTTTGATATGATTTTATGAACATATGTTGCAGAATGGGGTCATGAATTCTCATTGATTGCTCAAGGTTCCCTATTCTTGTTGCCAATATGTGATCCCCCTTGCAAATATTTCTATTTTGAAATCAAAATATCCTGTTCTTTTGCCTATGCATGTTCTCTTACTTTTGAACAATTAAGATTTTAGTTGTATTATTAGTCTCTGGTTGAAAGAGTTCGGCCGCCCTTGTGGAGGAAACTACGCCTAGCGTGCCCCATAGTGTGCGGTTTCAAATTTTTGTCCCAATGAGGGTTCGGTCTTGAATATTTTCTCCGCTTGATGAAGTTTTTAAAAGATGACCTTAACTTTGAAAAATTCGATGAGAAGAATTTATAACGCCCCGGTCTAGTCCATTTTGCGGACTTCGTTGATTTTTTTAATAAAATTAAACTAGCCATTGCCAGGCGTTGGGTAACAGCTATTGGGCCCACTCAACGGCCATTTCACCCTCTAACCCCCACCCCCCCTCCCCCCCAAAACACCTTCTACCCCCAAACTTTTTTTTAATACCCAAAGTTTTAAAAAATATATTTTAGTCCTATTTTTTAACTATTAAAACCCCCGAACCTTTATTATTTTTACTCACAAATTTTCTTCATCTTCTACTCTCTCAACTCTCAAGTCTCTTATCTCTATTAAATTACAAATTATATTGGTTTGGAAGCAATTTTTGGTTGATTATTTTGGTTTTTGGAGCAACCTTCAAGCTTCAAGTTTCATCTTTCATTCAATTTTCAGCTTTTGGTCATACACGTCTACTTTTAAGTAGACGTTTGGTACATTCGTTCCAACTTTAATCCTTTTAGTCTTTACTTATTTAGTTATTTATTTGTTTGCATTTAATTTCATATTTTATATAATTTGCTTACTTTTTAATACTTTAATATGAATTTCAGTAAAAAAAATGTTGGCAAAGGTAAACAAACATATTTTGGTGCAGTCACTAATGTATTTATCGGAAACTCTGGGAAAATAAAAAATCTGGTAGTTCTTCTAAATCTAAAACTAGACAAGTAGCTCAAGTAAGAAAAAATACGGAAGATTTTACACATGTCAATGAAACTGTTTTTAATATTGATAGTAGCATTGAATTAGATCAATATCATGAATCTTTACAAGCAAGGTTTGAGAATTATGATGATGAATTAGATAAATAAGTAGAATATGATAATGATGATATTGATACTTGTGATGATGATGAAACAGAGAAAGTTACGGTTACTGGTCCCACTTTCGCTCCCATTCCCTGTCCTACTCCCATTCCCCCGTACATCCTAGTCGGGCTAAGCTCTAAGTAGAACATGCTAAAAAATCGGTTGTGTGACAATTTATGACTCAAAAGTGAAGATTAAACACAAGCTATTTGTAATAAATGTAAACATAGAATGAATCATAAAACTGTGGAAAAGGCGGGTGGGACAAGATTTTAAGTAATAATTTAATGGGATGTTGTAAAAATGAATTTTTACATGCTAAAGCTATAGCCGAAGCTAGAAAGAGTGGTACTGCCCTTCCTAATGCATCTATAGTAGAGGGCTCTAATATGGCCCAATCACAAATAAATCCTTCTAATGTTTCGGCCCTAGTACACATCGCTCATATAGTAGAGAAAGAGATCTTCAAGAATTAGCTAAAATGATTGTTGTTATTGGCTTGCCTTTTAGTTTTGCTGAAAATCCCGATTTTATTCAATATATTCAGATTGTGTATAATCCACATTTTAGAGTTTTTTCAAGAAACACAAATTAAAAAGGCTATTTCTGATTATCAGGTCAACATTTTAAACATCTTTGTTGTTTATTTTATTATAATATTTGTAAATTGGCTATTACTTCTGATATGAATCGTAGTGTTAATGGTAATCGATTTGGAGCAACTTAAAAAATGACTATAGTTTATGTCATAATCTTGTTGTATTTAAAGTATCAATACTTTTTTAAAAATAAAATACATTGATATAGTTATAATTGTAATGAACTAAGTAATTAAGGTGATTTCTATTATTGTAACTAACTGTCCTTTAATTACTCCCCTCAAACTCTCAACTTCCCATTATAAAATTAACAATACATAATTACCTATTAAAGAGTTTTTGTTTGCTTATGGAGTATTTTTATTTTTTTATTGATTTAACAAATAAATATCCAGGTATAAAAATCATTATGAATTAAACATGTACACATTTTTGTATGAACTAATGGCCAATTTTATGAGGAAAAAAAAAATCTTTTCATATACAACTTCATTAATTTGTAATTCCATAGTAAACAAACAAACTTATGTTATTGATACTAGATGATAATAGCTAAACTGAAACGTAAATACTAAGTTAGAAATATAAATACTAAAATAAAAAATACAGTTAACTAACATACAAATGAATACATTGATTTAATATATATAAATAATGGATATTAACTAAATATATACAAAAAATACATGAATATTAGCCAATGAGCAATACAAATAATACATTGTTTTGATATATATACATACACAATTACATGGATATTAACTAAATATATACCAAAAATACATGGTTACTATCAATGGGCAATGACTAGACTACAATAAATTTATATAATTAACTAACATACAAATGAATACATTGAATTAAAATATATCTATACAAAATACATGTATATTAACCAATAGGCACTGACTGATCGAGAATGATGATGAACATACAAGACAATGCATAGATATGAATTGGAATGAAATTTGAAAAAAAAATAAGGTTGATTTAGGGATATAGAAAGAGAAAGCTTTGGAGATGATAAACATAAGGAATAGGGACCGTAAAACATGCTTGAAAATAAATTATTAATCATGTAGCTGCATATTTGCTATTTAATAGTTAAATAAATCCATAATAAATAAAAAAAATATACTATAGCTATGTGCCTTGAATATATAACAAAGTTTGCCACATTATGTAGTTTTTCCAATTTGAGTTGGACCCTTAATGGACCCATGGGCCATTTTCTCCTTTCTTATTTTTCGTATGATGTCAGCATGACATCAACAAAACTACTATGAACTAATCCTCTGTGATACTCCGTCGAATATTGCTATCATATCGATATCATTTAGGACTAAGCTTAAACCTCTATATATTTTGTCGGTATATTGATATCCTATCAGTATCATATAAGATTGGACTCTTTTTATAAGAAATAAATAAGAAGCAATTAAGAGAACAATATTAAAGTCACGATCTAATTTATTAAACTTTAAATTAGTAGAAAATATAGTCCTTGTGATACTCCGTCGGCATATTGATACCATATCGGTATCTTATAGGACTGAGCTTAATCCTTTGTGATACTTTGTCAGTATATTGATACCCTATCGGTATTATATAGGATTGAACTTTTTTTTAAGAAATAAATAAGCAACAATTAAGAGAAAATTATTTTAAAGTCACAAATCTTATTTATTTAAACTCTAAATTGGTAGAAAATAGATATATATTTTTTCTCTTTTTACAAATTAAAAAAAAAATTGTATCTAAATCATGACTCTTTTTAGAACTGTTTTAAATTAAAATACTGAAGAGTTGAAGCATATCTCAATGATACCAGGACAATATGTAGTTATTTAGTAATGTTATTATGGATGATTGAGTAATCTCATCGATGGATTGAAGCAAACCTCAATGAAAACATTGTTCAGTTACTCATTGATACAACCAGAGTATATTATACTTTGATGGTAGTATCAAGGAAGAAGAAGCAATCCTTCAATGAGACACGACTCAGTTACTCTTTGATATCATTAGAGTATATTCATATACTTCAATATATTGTGATTGTATCAGAAAAAAAAAAAAAGGTGAACGCTGATGTCTTCGTCAGTGCACGAATAAAACTAGATATATGTCATTTTAAAATAAAAAGGAAATATAAAGTAATGGGACATTTATAAGTGTTCTTTTCCCTTTTGTATATACATATTCTTTTGTTAGTTTGTTATTTCATAGTCCAATTTGAATCAAACAAATGTATATAACAATATATTTTGTATAGCGTTACAAAGTGGGCTTTGAAATATTAGATAGATGTAAAGAATGTAAAATATTCTTTTATTATTTCATTTTCTTGGATATTGTATATTACATGTAAATTTTGCACAAATAAATACACTAAAATTTCAGAATATTGTTATTGTTATTTCCACATATTTTGAGAATATCATTCCCTTTTAAATAGAAATGATTTCATATTCTATAAAAAATTATTGGTATAGTTGATGACATGATGATAATTGATTGCCAATTCTATTTTCTACCAAGTGAAATTTACTAAACTGAAATAAGTTGGTTAATTTCATATATTGATCACATTAAACTTTACTCTATACTTGGCGTAACACATAAATATGTTTTTTAAATTAAGTTCACTGACAGTTATGTCCTCCAATTTTAGGTTTCCACAAGTAGACACTTAAACTTGTATAAAATTGAACAAGTAGACACACATGCCCTACATGACATAATAAATATAGGACGTCATAGGACACAAAATTGTCATGTAGGACGCATATAAAACGAATGTGTTTAATTTGTTCAATTTTATTTAAGTTTAACTATCTGCTTGTGCACACCCAAAGTTAAAAGGTAGAATAGTCAGTTAAAAACAAGTTAAATGTCATATTTATGTATTATGCCCCTATACTTTTAGTGTGACATTAAAATGTAATTTTACTAACTTATTCTTATTAAGATGTAACTCTCTAGTAATTTATTGGTTATATAAAACTTTTATTTATTTAAATAAGGATAAAATCAAAAGAATGTCATTAATATCTTCTTGATTACGTTAAACACCACTTATTCGAAACAGTAGGCCTTCTGAATTCTGATCATTGGTTCACATCATTGTCCTTGTCAACTTAATCAAATAATGAAACTTCCTAAGTAATCTTTACCTATATGTTGTTATATTAAATATGCATTCATCATCTACAATTCTTGCACAACACAAAGAAAAACTTACTACTAAAAATGCAAGGTATTAAACTTAAGATCTCAAATTTTTCAGATTTAGAGCAGCAATCATCAACTCAAATAATTGTTTCGATTGATGATCTATTGATTGGAATTCTTCTACGTGTACCTATAAGATCCCTTCTCTGTTTCAAAACCGTATCCAAATGTTGGCTTTCAATCATTACTCATCCACATTTTTCTGTACTTTGTCACCTCAATCCAAATCGCGTGATAGACCTTTTCTTGACCTGCCCTTATTCTTTTCCAGCAAAAACCGAGTTTGATTATGTTCATTTTGATAAGAAAAATCTCCCAAAACCATCATTTAAGAATCTCAAATTCATTAAACACTCTTCTGGTATTAGTGTTCGCAATGGACTAAAGCTCTGTTCCAACTCCCCTTCGCTTCTAGCTAAAACAAATTACTATGTATGCAACCCCACTACGAAACATTACACAACACTTCCAAAATCCATAGAGGCATAAGCTATAACTTTACCATTCTATAACTTTACCATTCTGCATTAACACACAACCCAAACCAACTCTGGATGCATCACAATATACCATAAAACCTTGAGTACCTTCTGGTAAAGTCAATACTGGGGTAGTAGTCAACCACTTTTTCAATTCCTGAAAGCTTTTCTCACAAGCTTCAGACTATTTAAACTTAACTGTCTTCTGAGTCAACTTGGTCAAAGGGGATGAAATAGATGAGAACCCCTCTACGAACCTTCTATAATATCCATCCAACCCCAAGAAACTCCTAATATCAGTTGGAGATGTAGGTCTAGGCCAATTCTGCATTGCCTCTATTTTCTGAGTGTCAACTCTAATTCCATCACCGGAAACAATGTGGCCTAAGAATGCCACAGACTCAAGCCACAACTCACACTTAGAGAACTTAGCATACAACACTCTATCCTTTAGAGTTTAGAGAACTATTTTGACATGGCTAGCATGATCTTCCTCATTCCTCGAATAGATTAGAATGTCATCAATGAACACGATAACAAACATATCTAAATAAGGCTTGAATAATCTATTCATAAGGTCCATGAACGCTGTAGGCGTATTGGTCAAACCGAACGACATGACCATAAACTCATAATGACCATAACGGGTCCTGAAAGCTATCTTTGGAATATCACATTCCCTTACTCTTAACTGATGGTAGCCTAATCTGAGATCTATCTTGGAAAAACAAGTAACACCCTGAAGTTGATCAAAGAGATAATCCATTCTCAGAAGAGGATACTTATTCTTGATGGTAACCTTGTTTAACTGACGGTAATCTATAGGCATTCTAAGGGAACCATCCTTCTTCCTTACAAATAAGACCGGAGCGCCCCAAGGTAAGACACTTGGTCGAATAAAACCCTTATCAAGGAGATCTTTCAACTGCTCTTTTAACTCTTTCAACTCTACTGGTGCCATTATCTATGGTGGAATAGATATAGGACGAGTATCTAGAATAAGGCTTATACCGAAGTCTATTTTTCTCTCAAGAGGGACTCCGGGAAGATCATCTGGAAAGACTTCTGGAAACTCTTTCACTACTAGAACTGAATGAATATGAGATATCTCAACACTAGAGTCATTAACTCGGACTAAGTGATAGACACACCCCTTGGAAACTAACTTTCTTGCCTTAAGGTACGAAATAAAACGGCCCTTAGGCACTGCTGAACTACCCTTCCACTCTATAACTGGCTCATTAGGAAACTGGAACTTGACAACTCGAGTTCTACAATCAACTGAGGCATAACATGCATGAAGCTAGTCCATACCAAGAATAACATCAAAATCTACCATGTCTAACTCAACTAAATCAGCCACGGTGCTCTTGTGATTGACGAAAATAGTACAATCACGATAGACTCTATCTGCTAGAATAGACTCACCAACAAGTGTAGAAACACTGAAGGGCTCACTAAGTTTCTCAGGAATAACATCAAAATTCATCGCAACATAAGGAGTTACAAAGGATAAACTCGCTCCTGGATCTAGCAAAGCATAAACATCAAAGTTAAAGACTTGGATCATACCAGTGACAATATCTGGCGAATTTTATTGCTCTTGGCGACTAGTGATAACATACAGACGGTTTCCTCCTCCGCCAGCCCTTGAAGTAGCTCCTCTAGATGTGGCTCTATCTGGTGGAGCAACTGAAAAAGACTGGGCTCTAGTGCCCCCATTACCATTACCCTTCCTATTCTTAGGACACTCTCACATAAAATGTCCATTCTGACCACACTTGAAGAAACCAATGGAGCTATCACGACACACCCCTGAGTGGCTACTACCACACTTAGCACATGCGGAAGAGTTACTACCCCCTTGTGCCACACTACCTTGAGAATGTGTAGGTCTAGCTCTGAAATTCTGGGAACTCTGATTCTGGAACTCACCTTTGTTTCTTGGCACATGTGCATTAGCAGGTCCCTTTTGTTTCTGTTGGAAGGAAGACCTGTTCACATTACTCTTCTGCTGCCCTGACTCATTCCCTGCTGTCTTTGCCCTTTTTTTTCTTAAACTCTTATCTATCCCTCAGCTTGTCCTCCTCAACTTGTTGCATATGGATCATTAGCCTTGCTATGTCCATATCCCCTATCAGCATGGCTGTCTTGCCTTCCTTGCTTGATAGATAAGATAACCCAGCAACGAATAAACTCATCTTGCTCCTCATGTCAGCAACCATCTCCGGAGCATAGCGGGAAAGTTGTGTGTACTTCAGACTATACTCAAGAACACTCAAACAATCCCACTTAAGAGTGAGAAACTCTCGCACCTTTGATTCTCTCAGCTCTTGAGGAGAGAAACTCCCCAAGAAAGCCTCCTCTAACAAATCCCAAGTCACAAGTGGTGCACCCTCAACTCGATTTTTCTTCCATTGATCAAACCAGATTGTAACGACACCCTTCATTTGGTATGCAGCTAGTTCCACCCTCTCAGCATTGGCAACATGCATAATCTCAAAGACCTTCTGAAGCTCTTCAACAAAGTATTTTGGATCCTCAGTAACACTTGAACCAGCGAAGCTTGGAGGATTCATCCTTAAGAACTCACGGATCCTCGAAGTATCAGTCACAACTTGGCTCAACATCCGGATGGCCTCACGGAACTCACCATTGGTGACCTCTCCTTGGGGTTGCACTTCTGGTGCATTAGGTACCCCTTGTTCCTGTGGTTCAACGTTCCTCCTAGCAGGATAACCTCTAACAGCTCTTCGTGGAGGCATGATCTGAAAAACACGTGCAAGCACGAATCAGAAGAAACTTTTTAGAGATAAAACTCTAACGCACAAAATGAATATGAAAGAAGTGAGATAGTTCCTAAATGTTGCAGCCTCCTAATTATAGATGTGGCGCGCTTCACACCGATAACTAGGACTCTACAGACACGACTTCATAGACTCCCAAGGACTCTTAAACTCTGTGCTCTGATACCAAGTTTGTCACGCCCCGAGCCTACACCCTGGGAGGGACTGGCACTCGAGAACCATTGCTGGCCACAAGCGAACCCTTGGCCTGACTTAGTTACTCAGCAGAAGACTTAACTCAACAGAAAATGTACCTAAATACAATCTTAAATAACATGTCCGAATAGATAAACTGAGAATGTTTAGAAATAACATTCAACTTAGCCAAAAAGGCAACTCAAGTTTCAACATAAGCCAATAACAAGATAATGACAAATGAACTAACTGACTGTCTATAAAGCCTCTAAACAACTGAGATAGACGTCGGAACAAGACCCACGACATCCTAATGAACTAAATACTAAAAAGCGATAAAAAAAGGGGTCCTCCGAAAGCAAGAAGGCTCACCAACAACTCTGAAGCTCAACTAGAATCAACAATGCACTGGATGTTAATCTTGGTTACCTGTAACTGAATCATGAAATGATACAGGCCAAATGGGATCAACACATTGAATGTACGAGCATGCGAGGGGAATTCTAAATCAAGACATAAGCTTGAAAAGGGAACTGAAAGAACAAACCTGGTCTCAACTCAACTGAACTCATTTCAATATAAAGCAGTAATATAAATACAATATAAAGAAAAGCTTTTAAAACATAGATAACAACTCTGTGTATTTAGAAATACAATAGATAAAAAGTCTATATATAATAATACAAAATACTTCTTTGGGAGTTTCTCTAACCGACAACCATCACTTAAGAGCTATTATGATGATACAACGTTTTGCCTCACGCTTCCAGGACCATCCTATACCTTATCGAGGGTATAGAACCTGACTACTAAATGGATCCATTAGTCTATGCTAAAAAACACTAAGGAATCATCTAAAAAGTATGACCCTTTTCTACCCATGGTGGCTCCATGGTTTATGGGGGCTGAGAGTTGTCTAAACTCTCCCCCATATCGGTGCTCAATACTACTCCCAAAATATACTAGCTCAATATATTTAAAAACATAACTCTGTGGTTTGAGATAATTGCTCAAAACTTAGCTGAAAGGCTCTCTTGGAAATAAAAGTTTCCTCTCTTGCTTAATTGTGAAAGCATTTACTCTTTACTGGAAAACTAGCTCAAAGACTCTTTGGAAATCTCAGTTTCCTTTATTGTTTAAATGTGAAAACACTTTACTCTTTGGGAATACATAGTCCCGATATACTCTTTTGAAGAAATAAACTTCAATCTTTACTCTTTACTCAACTCAAAACTCAGGCCTTAAAACAAAGTTAAAACATCTCTAGAAGACTTTTGGAAGACTCTATAAACTTCTCTTGACTTGACTCCTAACTTCTCTTGACTTGACTCTTAACTTTCCTTGAATTAAATTATGGATTCAACGATTGTGATTTGTGATAAGAAAGATCTCATGATGTTTAGGAGTGTTTTTAGATAGTTAAACATGAGAAAAGATCAAGAAATCACTGTCTGGAAGCAAGTTCGCGATGCGGAGATTCATTTAAATATTTGGTCGCCAAATAAATTTTGAGGTAGAAGGGTTTGTGACCGCTCTGCGACGCGGAGAAAATTTTCCAATCCTGAGGAACAACTTTTTCCTTCTTTGTTTTCTAACCCAATTCGCCTAAACTCGGTTCTTTTTCTCAAAATCTCTTTAGATTCAGATACCCAGTATATATACATAAGAATCTAACTCAAACAACTCAAGGAAACAACACTATAACCTTAAGAAACTCCTCAATCTCAACCCAAATTCAAGAATGAAAGTAATTCAAGAACGCACATCAAGAACATTCAAACTTCCAATCTTTTTAGGATGACTTCACGCTGAAATAAAAATATTTGGCACGTGGGTGAACGAACCCAACATTATTAAAGTTTCACATACCTCGTAGGGATCAACCCTTGGCGAAATCCTCAAGCAAAACTTCAAGAACTTGGCGATTCCTTGCTTTTTGTCCTCTTTTCTCCTCTCAAAACCCTAACTTATTTTTATAAAGTGTAAACTGAATCCAATCATTTTAGACCCTAACTTATTTACCAAAAATGAAATTAAATTAATTGGGTAGTGAAAATACCATGGTACCCTTCAAAAATCTGGTTTTGACTTTCTTTATCTAGACAACCCAACTTCAAATAGGCATATCTCCCTTATACAAACTCGAAACTGAGCAAACTTGGTGGAGTTGGAAAGATAATTCAAAGATATTTCCTATGGTATCTTATATCACACCTAACTCATCCTGAGCTAGGAGTTATGATCATTTGAAGTTGACTCAAAACTCATACTTAACATAACTTGCCAAACTTTCCAAATTTGATCTTTCCAAAAATGGTTTCTTTCTATTTCTAATTCCTTTCTAAAGCGGGATGTTACATCTAATCCTAGACACGAGTTTTCTAAATGGTATCAGAGCATAAAAGCTCTTCCGCTCTCTGAGTATTGATAAAAAAACCAACCACACGTTAAATTGCAATGACCTTTTCTACCAACACTATGTCGACCTCCTCACTTCACCAACTCATTGCTACTTGCTTCATTAATCTTAAGCCAACAAACTACCTCATATGGAGGACACAAATATCCCATTTGATTCACGTGATGAAACAAACCTATCTTATCAGAGAGAATGAACCAAGTGAAAGCAATTGTTCCACTGGACAAACTGCTAGGAAAGTTGTAGCGGTTAAGAAACATGCAAAAGATAGTGGCAACATTGATGATTGGAAGGAGAAAGGTGTGTTGCTAAGGAGTTGGATCTCAGGCATCTTGACCGAAGAAAACATGTACCTAATTATGGGCTGCTCAACTGCCAAGGAGATGTGGGAATGCTTGGAAGAAACTTATCTTCACGCAACAAAAGATAAGGAGTTTCAGCTTAAACAATAACTACAAAGTGTTAGGCTAGGAACCAAAAAGATTGATGAATACAACAAGGAATTTAAAGGCATATGTGATGGCCTTGCAGCCATTCACAAACATGTTGAGGTTGATAGCAAAGTACTAAATTTTGCTAGAGGCTTAGGTCTCAAATACAAGACCTTCAGGACTATCATGTTAGGTAAGACACCATATCCCACCCTTAATCAATTTGTTAATGCTCTCACGGGCTTTGATATAAGGGAATATGAAGAAGAAGTGCCACTATAAAACTATAACATGGTATTCTCTACCCAAAGAGGCAGGGGAAGAGAAAACAACAACTTCAACTCAAGAGAAAGAGGTTTCAAGCCTGCTGGACAAGGAACAAGTTTTTAGAACAGTCAATATGGACCAGGTTCTCCAAACAATAAAAGTTTCCAAAGTGAAAATAAGGAGGGGAATAATATTGAGTCATGTCAAATCTATGGTAGGAATAATCATACTGCTTTTAAGTATTTTTACTGGTGGGACTACTCGTATCAATCTATAGATGAACTATTACAAGCAACGACTAGACATCACATTCATACCGAAGCATTGACAAAACACGTTTTTGTTGGGTATTCAAAGCAAGCTAGGAGTAACCATTCCTCTACTCTCCAACTTGAAGGGAAGTGTTGAAGATGACGGAAGTTGATGATTGGAACATGTCAAAGGAACAGGTCCAACGAAGCTGACTGACATGTTTACAACATTGTTATAGAGTTAGAGTCACACTAGGATTACACTACTTATATCTATTAGGATTATATTACGACTAGGATTAGATTACGATTAGGATTTTATTACGACTAGGATTAGATTATTTATAACTGCATTATTATTAGTATTATTATTATAGTAGTAATAGGTATTGTAGTAGAACTCTAAGTATAGTTAACTTAGGATTCTACAATTCTCTCCCTATATAAGGAGTATGTACTCAACAATTTTAATCATCAATACAATCCTTGATTTCTCTAATCCTAGACGTGAGATTTCTACAACTTACACTAGTGAGACCAGGTACATTCAACACTTCAAGTATATATCTCTTTCGAGTAACATTATGCATATATCATAAGAATGTAACTTCAATTTAATAATTAGTATAATATTTCTAGATCAACCTGAAATATATGTAAAATGATAATTTTAACAATACGATAAAAAATTGTCATATTTTTCATGAGAATAACCACTTTGTAAAGAGAGAGAACCCCAAAATTGTCATATTTGTTCCTTTTTATACACTTTATTACAAAGCCCCAAGAAGAGGAAATAAAAACATCAAAGAGTTCAATTAAATTCAATAAGATTTCTTTTATATTATCAAATCAATCAAAAAATATTTATAGGTTACTATATTTTATATCTATAATGGAAAATGTGTGTATTGTACCAATTTTAGATTGAGAGAAAGGAAATTGATGTTTTTAGTCCTTGAAATATTGATAAGGTTTTGTTTTGATCCTTGGAGTACATTATTAAACATATTTAACTTTCAATTAATTAGAATGTATAGCATATATTTTATCTTTCAACTTGTGAAACCTTACAAATTTAACAGAATATTAATTTGTAAATTATTTATGTATAACTTACATAAATTCCACAGTGTAAGGAGTAAATTACATCATATGCCTACTCTTTTTCTAATTACAATAATCCTGTAATTTTTACACCATCTGGATACATAACTCACTATCTGGATACATTAATGCTGATACATTATGTATCAAGATTTACGCTAAAAGGGGAAGAATGAAAAAAAATCCAACTAAAATCCCATAAATTACGCTTACAGGTTTATTCTTAGCTTCAATCATGTCACGCCCCGAGCCTACACCCTGGATGTAACTGGCACTCGAGAACCATTTCTGGCCCCAAGAGAACCCTTGGCCTGGCTCAACTCTCAGCGGAAGACTTACTCAACAACAGAAATCTCAAAACAATGTCAACTCATAGGATATAATAAATAAAATAGTTTACTCACTATACTCAAATGAACATAAGTGTTCAACTCACAATCTTTAAAACATCACAAAGGAAACAGAAAAGACTCCCCAACTACTACTATCTATGAAGCCTCTAATGACTAATATGGAAGTCAGGACAAGACCCACGACATCCTAACAAAATTGAAAAGTAAATGGGAATCCTCTGAAAGCAAGGAGGCTCACCAAAGCAACTCTGGAACTGCAAGTGGTATCAACGGTGCACCTGTTGATGACCCTAAACTACTGTATCTACATCATAAAAGATGCATGCCAAATGACGTCAATACATGGAATGTACGAGCATGTAAGGGGAACTCTAAAGAACATACATAAGCTTACACCGATAAAAAGGAAGAACATACTCACCTCATCTCAACTCAACTCAACTAAAGGATACTCAAAGATACTCAAGTATACTCAATTCAGTTCAATATAAATACAACAATAGAGATGCATTATGAAGAAAGCTTTTAAAACAATAGATAATAACTTAGATGTATTGAAAAATACAATAATAACTATTTTATACTCTTATTTGGGAGATTCTCTAACCGACAACCATCACTATGAGCTATGTGATGATACAGAGTCTCGCCCACGCTGCCAGAACTGTCCTATACCTTGCCAGAGTATAAGACATCCTCAACTAAGTGGATACATTAAGCTATGTTTTAAAATCAATAATGAATCATATAAAAAGTATGACCCTTTTTAACCCATGTTGACATACATGGTTTATGAGGACTTTGAGTTGTCTGAACTCGTCCTTATGTTGGTGCTCAATACTACTCCCAATAATATAACTCATGCTTATATGTTTAAAAACATTTCCTCATCCTCAAACTTTGAGATTATTACTCAAAAGGTTCTCTTAAAAGAGATTATACTCAAAACTCCTCATGAACTCATTTGGAAATTAAGGTTTCCTCCTCAATTTAAATGTAAACATTTACTCTTGGAAATACTTAGTTCCCATATATTCATTTTGAAAAACAATGAAACTCAACTCTCCTCATCCTCTTACTCAAGTACTCAAGTCTTAAAACAAGTTTTAAAAGTTTGTAAAAGACTTCTCAATTGACTCAAAAGAACTTCCTCGAACTTTACTTAACTCCATCTTGAATTTGAATTATGAATTCAAGAGTTATGAATTGGATATGCATGATCTCTAAAGGATTAAATAAAAATTTTAAGTGTGGATATCAAGTAGAGAACATAGGTACGATTCGAGGGAACTCACACGAAAAGAAGATTGAAAGGGTAGGGGACCTGGCGACCCTGGCGCACTGAGTGGCGTGGGGCGCCAGCCCCAAAACTACTGACGACTATTTGGGGCGCACTGCGTGGTGCACCGTGCCAAGCCCCAAACTACTGGGCAGTAGTTTTGGCGCTATGGTGGAACGCCGCCCTAAGCCCATGCCCATAATTTGACGAATTTTATTGTTCAATCTCATGCTCTATCTCATCTAGAATCGAACGATTTCCCTCAAACTCTTTTGTATTCATAAACCCAACATAATTACAATGAAATCTACACCAAAACCCACCAAGAACAACACTCATTCACAACTCTCACCTCAAGAACTCAACAAGAACTCCATTATCAAGAACGAACCACAAAACCTCAAGAACTCCTCAAGAATTCAAACCATTCAACCACAAGAACAAAATTATGAATAAAAATCACATTATTGACGTGTGGGTTAATGAACCCAATACTATGAGAACTTACATACCTCGTTAGGATCAAACCCTTGGCGAAATCCCTCGACGATCGCAAGAAAATCTTGAGCGCTTGAATCTTTTCTCCTTTTTCTCCTCTTTGAACTTCTCTCTAAAACCCTAAGCGTGTTTAGGAATTGTGAAAACTGATCTAACTTAGTTTATACCCCTAAAATATTAATAAAAATGAGTTAGGCTTGTGGGGTAAGGAAAAGACCAAAATACCCCTCTTTAATTCAGAAGAACTATCCTTAATCAGACAGGTTGAACTCAAATTGGCAAATCTCCCTCATCTGAACTCGAAATTTAGCAAACTTAATGGCATTGGAAAGAGGACTCAGAGATCTTTCATTTGATACTTTATGGGCCACCTAACTCCTCATTATGTACCGAAAGTTATGGCCGTTTGAAGTTAACCCAAGATTCACAATTGACGACTAACATGAAAAATTCTCAATTTAGCTCTTTCTAAGACCGATGTGTTACAATATCTTCCCCTTGGAAACATTCATCCTCGAATGAGATTTCTCTGAGTAGAACTAAGGGTGGCAACATCTAACACCAGCTCAAACACCCAACAAGCGATTTGACACAACATAGCATATCAATTAAAGAGGGTATTACAAAAATCATTACCTTGGTCTGGAATTTCTCCGGAAGTAAAGAGATGTGGGTATCTCTTATTCATATCCTCCTCAGCTTCCCAAGTAGCTTCCTCAACAAACTAATTCCTCCATAAGACCTTGATGATGCTACCTCCTTGGTTCTCAACTTCCAAACCTGACGATCAAGTATCTAAACGGTTATCTCCTCATAAGATAGGATGCCCTTAATACCAATATTTTTAGTAGGTATAATAAGTGAAGGATTTCCCACACTTCTTCAACATTGAAATGTGGAATATCGAATGGACTGATGCTAACTCTAGCGGTAGCTCTAACTCATAAGCTACATTGTCAATTCTCTTGGATATCCTGTAAGGACCAATATACTGGGGACTAAGCTTCCCTTTCTTGTCAAACCTCATAACACCATTCATGGGTGAAACCTTCAAATAAATCCATTCATCCACCCCAAATTCCAAGTCTCTTCTCCTAATATTTGTATAGGATTTCTAACGACTTTGCACTATTTTCAATCTTTCTTGAATGGTCTTCACTTTCTCCATAGCTTGATGAACTAAGTATGGCCCTATCAACCCAGCTTCACCAACTTCAAACCAACCAATAAGAGATCTACATCTTCTCCCAAAAAGAGCCTCATAAAGAGCCATTTAGATGCCAGAGTGATAACTATTGTTGTAAGCAAACTCAATGAGAGGTAAGTGATCATCCCAATTGCTCTTGAAATCGATCACACAAGCCCTCAGCATATCCTCTAAAGTTTGGATTGTATGTTCTACTTGACCATCAGTATGAGGATGGAAGGCAGTACGAAGGTTCACCTTCGAACCCAAAACATTTGGGAAAGCTTCCAAAATTGTGCGGTGAATTGTGTACCTCTATTTGAAATGATCGACACAGAAATTCCATGAAGTCTGACTACTTCTTGAATATATAATCTGGCATAATCCTCTACTATATAGGTGGTCTCTACCGGCAAGAAATGGGTTAATTTAGTCATCCGATCTACAATCACCCAAATCGAATCATGTTTCCTACGAGTCGCGGAAAACCAATAATAAATCCATATTGATCATCTCCCACTTCTATTCCAAAGATCTATGTTCTGAGCCATACCATCGGGCCTCTGGTGCTCTACCTTGACCTATTGGCAATTTGGGGACTTAGCAACGAATTGTGCGATATGCCTCTTCATTCTACTCCACCAATGTACTTCTCTCAAGTCACGATACATCTTTGTGGAACCAGGATGGATAGAGTATCTAGAGCTATGCGCTTCCTCCATTATCCTCTCTTGGAGTTCATCAACCTTTGGTACACACAACCAACCTTGATACCTCAATACCCCATTTCCCCTTGTTCAAAAGTCATCACTTTCTGCTTGTGAACATTTGCCTTTAATTCAAGAAAAACAGAGTCTTGGTATTGTTTCTCTTTCACTTCGGACACTAGTGATGATCCCCATTCATCACTACCACTCCACCTTCATTGGAATCCAACAACTGGACTCTCAATCGTGCAAGTCTGTGCATATCTTTGGCTAACTCTTTCTTGGATTTCTCAACATGGGCAGTACTACCCATAGATAACGTGCTCAAGGCATCAACAACAACATTAGCCTTACCTGGGTGATAGTTAATACTCATGTCATAATCCTTAAGTAACTCCAACCACCTTCTCTGTTTGAGATTAAGCTCTTTCTAACTAAACACTGAAGACTCTTATGATTGGTGAACACATCTACATGAACACCATAGAGATAATGACGCCATATTTTCAAAGTGAACACTACAACAACTAAATATAGATCATGGCTTTGGTAATTCTTCTCGTGAATCTTAAGTTGTTTGGAGGCATAGGTTATAACCTTACCATTCTGCGTCACAACACACCCAAGTCCAACTCTGGATGCATCACAATACACAATGAATCATTGTGTACCCTTCGGTAGGGTAAACACTAGGGCAGTAGTTAATCGGGTTTTCAATTCATGAAAGCTTTTCTCACAAACTTCAGACCATTGAAACTTTGTTGTCTTCTGATTCAACTTTGTCAATAGGGACGAAATGGATGAAAACTCCTCGATAAATCTCTTATAATAACTAGTCGATCCTAAGAAACTCCTATTATCAGTCGGGGATGTGGGTCTAGGCCAGTTCTGCACTGCCTCAATCTTTTTAGTGTCAACTCGAATCCCCTCTCCACATATAATGTGTCTTAAGAACGCCACTAACTGAAGCCAAAATTCGCACTTGGAAAATTTAGCATACAACTCCCTGTCCTTTAGAGTTTGGAGAACTACTCTAAGATGACTAGCATGATCCTCCTCATTCCTCGAATAAATTATAATGTCATCAATGAATATGATATCAAACATATCAAGATAAGGCTTAAACACTATGTTCATAAGATCCATTAACGCTACAGGAGCATTAGTCAAACCAAAAGACATGACTAGAAACTCATAATAACCATAACGAGTCTTGAATGTTGTCTTAAGGATGTCACTTTTTCTTACTCTCAACTGATGATACTCAGATCTGAAGTCTATCTTAGAAAAACAAGTGGCCTGAAGTTGATAGAAAAGATTATCAATTCTCGAAAGAGGATAATTATTCTTGATAGTAACCTTGTTCAATTGGCGGTAATCAATACACATCCTGAGTGAACCATTTTTCTTCCTTACAAATAAGATCGGAGTGCCCCAAGATGAGACACTAGGTCGAATAAAGCCCTTATCAAGGAGATCTTTCAACTGCTCTTTTAACTCTTTCAACTCAGCCGGAGTCATTCTATATGGCAGAATAGAGATAGGACGAGTATCAGGAAAAATATCTATACCGAAGTCTATCTCTCTCTCAAGAGGGACTCCAGGAAGATCATCTAGAAAAACCTATGGAAACTCACTCACAACTTGAACTGACTGGATAGGTGGTGTCTCAATACTAGAGTCATTAAATCAGACTAAGTGATAGATGAACCCCTTAGAAACTAACTTTTTGGCCTTAAGGTATGAAATAAAATGACCCTTAGGCACTGCTGAACTACTTCTCCACTCAATAACTGGCTCATTAGGAAACTGGAACTTAACTATTCGAGTTCTGCAATCAACTGAGGCATAACAAGCATGAAACCAGTCCATACCTAGAATAACATCAAAGTCCACCATATCTAGCTTAACTAAGTCAGCCATGGTGTCCTTGTGATTGATAGAAATGGTACAATCACGATAAACTCTCTCAGCTAGAATAGACTCACCAACAAGTGTTGAAATACTGTAGGGCTCAAGGAGCCGATTAGGAAGGATATCAAATCTCATAGCAATGTATGGAATCACAAAAGATAGACTCGCACCTGGATCAAGCTGTCACGACCCGGGAGCACCCCCTAGTCGCAACCGGCGTACTCGACCTCGAAGAGGTCTAATACAAGCCTCTTAGCATTCATTTATCGCATAGACACAAAAACCATAAGGAATTTAAAACTTTCTTTACCAAGAAAACATTGCATAAAAAAAAATAATAGCAAGCGGAAGACTTTATACATGATGTCTCAAACCATCTAATACTTTAGAGTACAAAATTCGGGACTAATCCCGTACACAACT
>JAJOOR010003773.1:0-61145 GCA_036250505.1 Solanum acaule | reverse complement strand
CATTGCATTGAGTTATTCTGTTGGGTTAGGTTTCCGCTGAGTTAAGAAAGCCAGGCCAAGGGTTCGCTTGGGGCCAGAAATGGTCTCCGGGTGCCGGTCCCGCCCAGGGTGTAGGCTCGGGGCATGACATTAACCCTATCCTGGAATAACTTTTTGGGTTGATTTGGATATGGTTTGTAAAATCAGTTTTATAGGTGTTTTTGTTCATGATTTCCTATTTGAATTATTTATTGATTAGATTGTGCGGACTTGAAGAATAATCGTATAGGGAAGGCTCAAGTGCTGAGTTGATTGTTTTCTCTTTCAATGAAAGTGAACCTCTTTGACTATTCGTTAAGAGTATTGAACCTTGTATGCATTAGTTTGTGATTAAGAGTAATTTGATGAATTGGTGAACAATTTCATAATTCTTTCCCATTGATCAATGTTGATTGAATTCTAGTGATGATATGGTGGTGTTAAAAGGAATTCGTTGATATTTTAATGTATGATGTGTCATGAATGGTTTGAACGATTATATTGACTCACTATTGATTGTGTGTCATGATTATGTAAGTGTTGATTGAGTATTGATATAGACTTTGTCATCTTCTCACTATTCGTGTGAACATGTCTATTTGCATTGGTTCTAAAACACTATGATAAGAATTGGATTGATAGTTTTGCCGAAGGGAAATGGTTTAGGTGATTGATTTGATGCCGAAGGGAAATGGTTATGGCTATACCAAATAGTTTCATTGATGCCAAAGGAAATGGTTTCGGTAGATGCATGTACCTAGTGAGTCCCCTATAGATCCTGATTTTATAATTAGTGGGTGTGTATCATTAGAACAGACATGCATCACTCTATATGATATTGCACTACATTGCATTGCACTCCATTCTTGTTTCCTTGATACTTATGAGTGATTTTCCACGACATTGTCTTTATTTGATTATGAAAGATTGTGATGATGATTTAAATATGTTGATGTGCAAGTTGCAGTGTCTTACAAGTGCTATATTCCTCTATGAATTGTGAATTGCTAGGTTAGGATGGTTTGATTTCTATGTAGGTTGTAGTACGTGGAGGTTCAAATAATGTGTTTGGAGTACATGTGTTTAGTATTTCTTTACTTTAGTTTAATTAGGGATGCTTGTTGAGTACCGTTGTTGTTTGGTACTCTCTTGATTTCTACACTTGTGTAAGTTACGATCCTGGATTGTCTTGATCATCCATACTCATCTTTGTTTGAGGCTTACTTTGGGATTCGCGAGGTAGGTGCTTCTCAACTTGGCAAACATCACTTACTCTTTCATTATGTCCTTGTTTTGTACTAGATACGAAGACATTTAGACTTGTACTTCTTTTGAATCTGTTGTAATACTTAGAGGTTTGTACATGCGACACCAGGTTTTACTGTTATTTGAGTTATATTATGTTGTTTTCTGCATGTTCATGTTATTTTTAACCTTTTATTTCGTTATTACTATCGCATTTATCTCATCAAGATTTGATTATTCTGATCCGTCTTGGTGGGATAAGACATGTTTCCACTTGGGTCACGACACAAATGGCTGACAAACTTGTGAGTTAAAAAGAAACTAAGTGAGTTGAGATGGTAAATTTTTTTTGTTGATTGATTGCTTAATATTCGAGCTTAGGACTCTTATAATTCAATATCCAATCTATTTTCTCGTCAGAATAATCCACTCTTGAATTTGCATAACCAACAATCACATGACAAATATTGGTTAGAAATGATAAATTTATACCAATATTTGATTTCACTCAAGTATCTCCATATAAAAGTCATATTAACAAAATTATTATCTCATGTATAGTTGTAACACCTCGGATTAAAGAAAGAGTAGAAAGGAGGATGGTAGGGAACTCACAAGCAAAGAACTAGACCGTGGAACCCCTCACATAGCCTTAGTCTGGCCATGAAGGGGACCACGGTCAGTGAAAGGACTTCGTGGTAAGTTCCCCCAAAACTAACTCGCAGGAGTCCCTCCAATGAAGGCCTAGACGGCCCGTGGAGAGGATGACGACTCGTGAAGACCTCCCAGAAACTGCCAAGGCCAGCGTCCCTTCTACAGAGACCTTGACGGCCTATGAGGAGGTTGTCGGGTCGTGGTTGGGGTCGTCAAGTGACCTACGAGGAAATGATCCCTTCCCCTAGCCACTAGTCAAGGACCTCCATGGCCATAACGGATCGTGGAGTCCTTTATGGGCCGTGAAGGCCACCTTGAAGTGGCTACGTCAGTTTTAAGTCAAGGTCTTTTGGGTCAATACACTGTCGTTTTTCTCTTAACCCAAAGCCGGGTTTTAACCCCAAAAACACCCAAATGAACTCATTCTCTAAAATTCTCAAAAGAAGAGCAAGTTCATCCCCTCAAATATTTGTCTCTCTAGAAGTTGAAGAAGAAACTAGGGTTTCAAGATCAAGTCTCCAAATCCCCCATTGATTTCAAGCTTTTGGCATCAAGGTATGATAGTCTTCATCTATGGAACCCTCTCCTCCATAGACTTCCTAAAATTCTCAAATTTACAAAGTTAGAAACCGTCAATTAAGTTAGGGTTTTCTTCTATTTCATGGGTTCCTTTCAATGTTGATATAATTAATTATTTTATGAAGTATTATGCATGAATTGAGAATATTCCATGTTTTTAAGATGAATCCCCATGAACCTATGTTTAACCCATGTTTTCTATATATGCATGATTGAAAGTGGGTTCTGAACTACTAAAGAAGAATTATGAAAATATGCATGTTCTTATGAAATTGATGAAATATGATATACATTTCTTTGAGAGTGAAGCATAATTGATGTTGTTGTTATTTGATTAATGTGACAGGTTTTCTCACATAAAGTATTCTAAGGTTGAAAGGTCTTCTCGCCTTAAATGAATGAAAGAAAAGGAACTATTCTAAAAATGAGGAAAGCGGCGATTACCCATGACCTCCAATGCTTAGACAAGTTGTGATTACCCATGTCTCATCAATGTTGTGGAAATTTAAGACTAATCAATGTTCAGTGGGAGTTATGCTTAGCACCGAGTGGACAAGTGGCGATTAACCAAGTCTTATAAACTATGTGCCATCATATGTTGTATATATAAACATTAACTAGTGGATCCACGTAAGCTAGAAGTTCATGGTTCTTACCTTTGAAAATGAGAACACCTCTTTTTGGTGCCGGGTAGATACCTAATTCCATGTTAATAGCTCACATGGTCTTACATGTCGGTTAAAGGTAAATCTCCCATATTTATGAATCAAGGTTACTTCAAGGAGTATCTCATGAATGTTTTAAACATTAAATATACTTGCATTGACCATGTTTTTATGACTTATGTTTTCTTACTCTTTTATCTCATGTTTTAGCTTGGTCATTGCATATCATGAAAATGTCCCTTTTTACATGATTTTCATACTTTATGCAATGCTATCATACTTGGTAAATTTTTGTACTAACACACACTCTTGCCTACATTTTTCTAAAATGTATTGTTTGACTCTCCAGATTCACATTATCGTGGCTAAAGATCTCTTAGTAGAAATTTGAAGATTGGTGAGTCCTCAATTTTTGAGGAACAAGCCTTTATTTCATATTATATTTACTTTTCAAACTGAACTTGATGTACGGAATACGTCTCGATTATTCCTTTGTAAAGACGACTTTGAGACATTGTTTAGAGTTCTACTTCGTTTATAAAACTATGTTTTGAACTTGTATTTTTTAATCTCTTGATTTTTATTATCTTGTACAATGTATACTAAGTGGTTTGTATAGGGCCTCTAGGGGTCTTATACACCATGTTACACCTAGGGTCTACCTTGGGTCATGACAAACTTGGTGATCAGATCACAAGGTTTAGAAAGGTCCTAGGAAGTCTCATAAGCCACGTCGAGTAGAGTCTTATTCATGAGTGTAAAGCGCACCACACTTATCAACGAGAGACTATAAGATGTTTAGGAAATTTGACTTCTTTCATTACTCTAAAGTCTTGCGGAAAAGTTTAACCCTATAATGTATCTCTCCTAATCCTTATCTGATATGCTAAAGGATATGGCCACTCGAAGGGCATATGCTAGAAGGAATACGGGAGAGAATGTTAAACAAGAGGCTCCTCAAGTTCTGGTCGACCCTTTGGCCGAACAAGTCTAATGTGGAGTTTAGGGCTGCATTTCAAGTGTTAGCTCAAGCCATGATGACTCAAGCTAATAGGAAAGTTGCAGTCCTCGTGAACCTAAATGTCGGTACGACGGCAATTAGAGTGAGAGACTTCACTAGAGTTAATCCTCTAGAGTTCTATGACTTTAAGGTTGAGGAACACCCTCAAGAGTTCATTAATGAAGTGTATAAGGTGTTGATGATCATGGGTGTGAGGCCAGTTGAGAAGGTGAAATTGGCCGCTTTCCAACTTAAGGGTGTGGCTCAAGTTTGGTTCAACCAATGGAAGGAAATGAGGGCAGTTGATGTGGGTCCTCTCGTTTAGGAAAAGTTTAAGGTTGCTTTCTTTGATAGGTTCTTTCCCCTTGAAATCATGGAGGCAAAGGTACTTGAGTTCATCAACCTTCATCAAGGAAGCATGAGTGTAAAGGAATATGCTTTGAAATTCACACAAGTGTCTTGTAAGTTTGTTTCGGGTGTGTTTGAAATGGTAGTTAAGGAATGTCGTACCGCTATGCTTATCAATTATATGGACAATTCTTGTAACACCTCGAAACCAGACCCAGAAAAAAATTGCAGAACTTACCTGAACCAGTGAACCACGGCAGGGTTCACGAACTGTGACAGGGTCCACGGTGCGTTGACCTACCCGTGGTGGGGAGTTGGATTCCACCAGGTCCAGACATTAGACCAAGGGACCCTTCACGGGTCGTGGTCTTGATGACAGACCGTGGTGGCGTCCATGAAGAGTTAGGCAGTAGGATCCCTAAGCCTAGCCTCATATACCCTCGCCCAAGTAAGGACCACGAGGACCTTCACGGTCTGTGGTCCTGAATATGGGTCGTGGCGGCGTTCGTGAAAACCTAACCAGTAGCCCCCTCACTAGTCCCTTAGATCCCAGACCAAGTGAAGACCACAACCCACCTCACAGTCTGTGGTCCCTTTCACGGTCCGTGAGGAGGTCGTGGTCAGCCCGTCAACAATTTAAGTCAGGGGTCGTTCAGTATTTCCTATTTCTTTAGACCCCTAAACTACGCCGTTTTAACACTAAACTACGTGGTTTTGATCAGTTTTAGCCTAGTAACTTAATTATAACTCACTCTAGTCAATTCTTTTGCAATTAGTCGATCAAACTTAGAAAAATAGAGGAGAAAGAAGTCGACTAGCCCTAGCTTCAAAACGCAGCAAGTTTTCATCTATTTCAGCCCCAAAAATGAAAGATTTCTCTGTGGAATTTGTCACCAGGTATGTGGGATTTCACTAGTGGGTTCGTTTCACCCATTAGGTCCCTAGTTTTCAGTCAGATTCTTGATTCCCTCAATATCATCTAGACCTAGGGTTTCTTGAATGATAGAATTGTTGGGGTTTTAGTTGTTAGAATGATCCAAATCAGATTATTATGTTATTACTCAGTTTGTTGCATGAATTCCAGAACCCTAGCTAAGTAGTTCTTTAGTTCTTGAATTACATATGCTAGGCCATATATTTCAGTTATTTCAGATAAACATGCCTCAGTTTTGAATGTGTCATTATCAGTTTGTTAATGTGCATTCTCAGTTTGCATGTCATTTTGAGCTATCCAGTATATCACAGAAATTCAGTCATACTATGTTAATCACTTAATCTATTGGGAGTAGCATAATACCGAGTTGGACTAGGGTCAGCTACCCATATAGTCCCAGAACTACGAGCCACGTAAGTTGTAAGTCCCCTCTATGGGCATCATTTTAGTGATCACGCTAGCATTCCTCTATACCTTTAGCCGAGTATATTCGATCCTCCCGATGGGGCGTATACATCAGACTCCACATTTAGCTCATGTGGTTTTATTATCGGTTATTAGTAGCTCCCATAGTTTAGTCAGAACCCATTTGCATTGACCACATTTCAGCACAGTTAGTATTCAGTCTTAGCATGTTATAAATTGGTCATTGCATTCAGTTAGCTCAGTATTCAATATCTTTATTATGTTCAAATTATCCTCTTGCTTTCTTGTTACTCTTATCGTGCGTGAGGTATGATCCAACTTCTCATTCTAAATCCTTCGTTTTGCATTTCAGATCATGCCTTCTCGTAGAGCTAACGCTAGGAATGTGAATGCCAGAAACGCAAACGCAAGAGTAAGGTCTAACGCAAACGCAAACTCTTATCATGTTTTAGCTTGGTCATTGCATATCATGAAAAGGTCCCTGTTTACATGATTTTCATACTTTATGCATTGTTATCATACTTGGTACATTTTATACTAACACATACTCTTGCCTACTTTCTCCTAAAATTAAGGGTACAACGCTCTAGATTCGCATTTTCATGGCTTCTCTTAGTAGAAGTTTGAATATTGGTGAATCCTCATGTTTCGAGGACCAAGCCTTTATTTCATATTGTCTTTACTTTTCAAACTGAACTTAATGTATGGGTTACGTCCCGATTACTCCTTTGTACTAGATGGCCTTGAGAGATTGCTTACACTTCCACTTCATTTATAAAACTCTATGTTTTGAACTTCTGTTTTTAAATCTCTTGATTTCTATTATCTTGTATGATATATACTAAGTGGCTTGTATGGGGCCTCTCGGAGTCTTATACTCTATGTTACACCTAGGGTCTACCTTGGGTCTTGACAATAGTGACAGCGGGATATGTAAGAACAATGATTGTAGTAATACATGGTATTTTAAAAAAAAAATGTTTTTATGAGATCAAAATTGATCTTTCTTTATGTCAAGCGATCTCAGAATCATTTGGATACTCAATGAAATCACTTTAAAACCTTTTAACTCCTTCAATGATTTTAATTTCATTTAACCTTCCCTGTCTAGGTATACATGACAATCATTCATTATACATATTTAAGTATTTATCTATTGCCAGACTGAAAGAAACCTCATTACATCTACCACAAGAGAACATATCTCCATTCAGTAAGTGTTGGGACTCTTCTGAATAACTTTTATGCCCCAATGAACAAGCCACACTTTATGTTATACTTTTCCCACAATAGTTCATTTATACACCACTGACATTATACCTTGATTTATGGACTATAATTCCAAAACATCACCTTTCAAGTGAAATACAATAAAGTTGAATTGCAAATTTTATTAGTCCAATTATCTATCCATTATATTTGACAAATTAAAACTTAAGATCTTCATTGTCATTTGTAATGTTGAGCGCTATATTATATGGAAAGATACCATCAACAGTTATTTGATATTGGTTTCAATATGACGTAACTTAACAAAATATCTTTATTTTTCAGCATTTTCAGCTACATGAACCTTTGTGAATGTTATACGAACTATTATGTAGTGGTAAACTTTTCAAAGCACTTGCCTCATTATCTAACAATCTAGATCATTTGATCTTTTCTTCAAGGAATTTTATATTTAGAACTGATGGTCTATCGCGCTTCTAGTGTGCCATGAACTCTGTCCATCACGAACGTTTTATTGGAGCATTATCAACTGAATTACAACACAGAGTCAAAAAAATATATGACAATTAATTTGCAAAAAAATGCAAATGAAATATCTGTTGAACTTCAAGTATATATTTTCTATGAGGATCTAGATTTACGCCACACAAACTTTTTCAGTTGACAATCATCTTTCCCCTAATGATAGAAAATCTAACATTTACCCCCAATCTAATTTAGGAACCCATATTTGTGTGTTGTGGTGGAGCAATTGAATCATAACCACACATTTAATTTTTTTAGATGAGAATTATTCGATTTCTGACCTTAGATCAATTGTGAAACGGGAACCTTGTTGGCTTGATGTGTACAAGTGTTGTTATATGTTATACAAATTCATCTCACACCAAATTTCTTTTGGAGATTTGTTCTTTTAAAAAACAATTTAGCTATAATTGCAGGCACACAATTTCTGATAAATCAATCAACATTATATCAATCATAATTTTATTATTCTTAATTAAAGCAATACACATGTAGAAAACACGTATAGACATTTTTCCCTTCATTAAACATTCTACAATCGACAAAATTGTCATTTATTATTTTCCTCAAATTAATATTTAGTTATCTTTATAATATTTGAAATTAAGAAGTCCTATAATATATGGTAAGAGGTATTAGTGTAGACACGTAATTTTTGACCGAACATAAAATTTTATACTATTTTTATTCCTTATATATTTCTTTTATGTCTAAGTTAGATATTTTGATTTTGTCCTATTTTAGTAAGTTTATTTTAAAAGATTTGACAATAACAAAAAATATATGTTTATTTTAATTTAGTAATATTTTCTTTTTATAATTTTCTATTAGCTGCTTAATTTTTATTAGTTTGAAAATATTTAATTTATATTATATTATATTATATTCGTTATCAGCAATAACATTTATCACCGTTGCTTTTTGCTCAATACTCATTTAATTATCCCACCAACCTCTGAGTTGGCCAGTAAAACCTGCACTAATCATTTTACAAATATTTCTATTTGTATTTTTAACACTTTTACAGATAGTTGCAAACATAAGCATTCTATGAACAAGAATAGTTAACTGTCTATTAGTCAAACCATCAAAATTCCATTTATAAATTTCAGACCCATTATAAGAGGTATTAGTCTGATTCCAGTCTCGTTCCTCTATTAACACATCTTGAGGAGTTGGTCTGGAATAATAATAGGTATGCATGCTAGGTTTATGGGCATACTTAGTATTACTATTCTTTTTGGGATAACCACGAAGTTTATTAAATTCTAAGGAAACATGATTTTTAGAATCAAAAGTTTTTTCCATTTCATCTGCAAAATTGTTTGACAAATCAATAGGCTTTGCACCAAATTCAGACAATATTTTATCAAGAAGTTCTTCTAAATCATAAATCGACTTAAATTTAAAATCCCGAATCTCAAGGGGCCGCTTCTGCCTAACAGACTAAAAAATAAACTTATTTATAGAAAGAAAAAAAATATTTTGAATCTTTGTACAGTAGAAGTGGGTCCCATATATACAGTAACAATGTATCTATTGTTGATCAACAGTGTATCTACTGTTGATGATGACGTTTACTATAGAAATGTCTTTACAACTTGTCCTTTTCCTTTAATCTTTTGAGGAAATCTTCCGCCTTTCTTAGAGTATCTTCTAACATAGTTTTTTCAACAAGTTGAGCTTCTTGGATATCATCGGTAGTGTCATCGCTCGTTGCACTTCTCATAGAAGTGTCAGATTTTTCAATTTGAGTGAGATTTAGAAGAAGAATCGTCTTAACCTCTTCTAAATAGTTGTTGATCATCTCTTCTTTATCTCCATCTTGAATGGAAATTTTCCTGGCAATATGCCTGACCGAGCTATTAGCGATGATTCCCTTTTGGGGAGTAATACTATATTCGTGGATCCAAATTTAGAATCCCAAATCTCAGTGGGCCTTTGCAGATGAGTAGCAACAGTTTGAGCTTCCGAATTACTTTTATAATTAAAAGCCTTATCAGAAGTCTTTATCTCATTTTTTATTTGAATTATCAAAGCAGTTAATTCATCTAATTTTTTATCGAGAGCACTAATATGTTCACCCAAAACTTTAACATAAACTCCCAAATAATTATTTGAGAAATTAAATTATTTATTTGATTAATGTTGACTGCCGCAACATCTTCTTCAATAAATTTTTGAAAGGCAGTAAAGGTGATACCTGTATTATTTGGTAAAATAAAAGATGACTGAGGAGGATAAACAACATTAATAATATTACCAGATCCATCTTTATAAGATCGTTCAAGAACGTTGATGAATAAAGGTAAATAAGTGGTTATAAACCAGGGGACAAAATACATAATTTGATTATGTAGAGCACAAGTTTCATAAAACTCTTGAGAAATATTATTCAAATCATTAGCACTATTAGTGTCAAAAAACCATGTTTTAAACTGGTTCCATTTATCACCCAAAAAATCATTCTGAATGTACTTTCTTGCCAGTGAACCTGGACTAAAATCTATTTGAAGTACATTCATCATTAAGTTTTATTGGGATCAAAATCCATTTCGGATACAGAAGGAATATCCTTATCAGAAATATAAGAAGAATTATCACTAGCTTGAACAACATTCGTTCGAGGATCAATTTTTATTTTATTGATAAGTCTATTACTTTGATCTGCAGATATAATAGAAGGTATGGTATGTAAAGAAGCAACACGATTACGAGTCGGACCATACACAGGTTCAATAGGGGAAATATGATGAATAGCAGATAGTCTTCTATCAGAAAATAAATGTCTACTATAAGGAATATCAATAAATTGCATGCAAATCCTACCATCAGGATTTTGTGTAATATGAGAATACTCAGAATTAGTGACAACATTTGTAATTTGACTAGGGGATATAACAGAATCTAATGTCCAAGTAGTTGGAAAATTAATTTCTTCTCATTTAATAGGTCTTCTAGTAGTGACTTCAGGTTTAACAAAATTAATTTCTACTAAAATAGTCTGATCAGATGTATCATATAACTTACATCTCGGGTTTAACGTCGATAGCAATTTAAAATATATTCTATAAGATAAACAAATCAATTCAGATCCATGTGCATAATTATAACCATGTGTTTTAACATTTAAAGTTAAAGCATCAAGAATATTAGCATCAGTTAAAGATAATTGCAAATTAGGCTGACTATTAAAATATACCGAGCCATAAGCCACAGTGGACTCAACCGAACCCATCAAAGATTGTCTAAAATTTAAATATCTAGCATCACGAAGAGCAGCTAAAAATGTCTCAGGTAACCATTTAAGAGTTAAAGGTTTAAAAGCAATTTGAACCATGCCAATATGCAATAAATTATACTGTTTTTTATATAACTCAATATCTCATTTATTTAATAAACGAATAGTCTATTCAGACGAATTTAACTCCAAAGATTGTTCAGTTGTTTTTATTAACTGTTTATGAGATATTTTATCAATCCAACCATAATCATAAATGGTTTTAATATCAATTTTTGGAATAGTCCATTTGTTTAACAAATCAAGGTTCTGAGTTATATCTACTTCTTCCAGTCTAGTACTTTTAGTACTCACTTCTCCTAGATCCATGTTGTAAATAACATATCTATGTCTTATACTTCACATCAATCTCATATTTACCATGAAAGTTCCTAAGCTCTGATACCAATTTACAGGATCTCTAAAGACTGACGGTAATCCGCGCAGTCAACTTCAATCTAGTTTGTTAGCATCCGAATTCAAGGAATAAATCCGAATCGAAATATATACAAATTTAATATAGTTTTATGATTGTATGGAAGGATCTATCATTTTACCCAAGCAAAGGGTCTGTCAAGATTTAATACGTATTTTTTTTGAGCCCGTGTGTCTAGTAGTTCTAATCGGGTATAGGCGCCCTTTTCAACTCCTTAACGGGCTTAGAACCACGGTTGGCTAGACGGAGTCACCAAGGCAAAACAAATAAAAATAGTATCGAATCTGAGTGTACCACCATCTCGTAACCAAATCAAGAAACCATATATAAATTTATTTATATTTTGATAAAGTCTAGATCTTTCATAGTATATATAAAAGAGAAGTTAGTTATCCGACATAGATATGAATCTTTAGTCGGACATAGTCACAGCTCAGATCGGAGAAATAAGAAAAGATTGAAATAAAATATAATACCTTATAACGATGGCCGACACCAAGGCCTATGTACAAACTTTACAAGTTTTATTTACTTCCGGTCAGTATCCAGTGAACTCAAACTTTACAAATTGAGAGCTTTACAGTTGAGGAGAGAAAAGTAGAGAGAGAAGGGTTTCTAAGCTGCTGCCTAACAGACTAAAAAATAAACTTATATATAGAAAGAAAAAAACATTTCGGATCTTTGTACAGTATAAGTGGGTCCTATATGTACAGTAACAGTGTATCTATTGTTGATCAATAGTGTATCTATTGTTGATGATGAATTTTACTATAGAAATGTCTTTACAGCTTGTCATTTTCCTTTAATATTTTGAGGAAATCCTCTGCCTTTCTCAAAGTATCTTCTGACATAGTTTTTTCAACAGGTTGAGCTTCTTGGATATCATCGGTTGTATCATCACTCGTCTCACTTCTCATAGAAGTGTTAGATTTTTCAATTTGAGTGAGATTTAGAAGCAGACTCCTCTTAACCTCTTCTAAATAGTTGTTGATCATCTATTCTTTATCTCCATCTTGAACGGAGATTTTCCTGGCAATATGCCTGACCAGCTATCATCGATGATTCCCTTTTGGGGAGTAATAATATATTCGTGGATCCTTGTTGCAATAAGATCCAGCAGTTCTTGCCTGTATAACATTTTTGTTTTGGGATCCTTTTTCATTAATTTATCCCAAAAATTATTGTAAAAAGTCCTATTTAAACAAGGGATTTGTTCCTCGGTGAATCCCACTTCTGGGGTCCATTTGTGAATCCAAGGGACAGAAAATTCAATGAAAAAATAAATCTTGTCTATTTTTTCCAGATAACAGATATGATCTATGTTGTATAACTCATTAAGATCCAGGGAGACTTTAACCCATTCTTTATATAGTTTAAGAAAGGGATCCGGCATAATTTTTATAGTCGGATCGTGGTATGACCACCAATTAGGAATTGGTCCTGCAAATATCTTTGCACATATTTTCATAAACCACGTATATTTGTGTCTTTCGTTATTATAATAAAGAACTTTATCAAAGGCCTGAGTATACTCCCAGTATGTGAAACTCATAGCGATTTTGTTTAGGCTGATCTGCCTTTCTTTAATGGTGGAGATACCCCAATCTTCAACAGATATAATCTGTTTAATTATCATTTTTGATAAGCTATAAACATTCTCACTTGTATTGTAGCATGAAAAGTGTTGGAATTCAACACTACTCGTGCTTATCAGAATGGCTTCGTAATATGATCGGGTTTGGTGTGACTCACTCGGGAAATATAAACCATTTATTAGGTATCGCTGGAATATCTTCCACGGTTCTTCTTATCTCTGTATTTCAGAGTTTCTAAAAGAAATATTGTTTCTTTATTTGATACATTTTCATAAGACTTGATATCATTATTGTCTTCTTTTGCTATTGATGCAAAAGTATCATTTTGATTTTGTGACAGGTAAGCCTGTAGTTGTGCATATAACGGGTTGTCTTCTGGAATATCTTCCAAATGTACTGAAGATGACGCCTCACTTTGGGAGATTCTTGAGTTTATCAAACTCCTTCTTCCCATTTGTATAACTGGGGTGTTAGAAAAGGATCCATAGGATGATCCTGGGGATGATCTTCCCCTTCCTCTGCCCTTGGTTACCCAATGAGGGTCCATCCTACAAACATAACACTTTGCTTTATTCGAATGTATCATAATAGTCACTGTAATGATTATCTTCATCGATATCGACAATTTCTTCATAATCATGTATAGAGAAATCTTCTCTAATAATATCGTTGATAATTTCACATAAAATTAATTCTTGCAAATCTTTATTAAGAGGAATTATTTTTAAAATAGTAACTAAAATTTTCTCATCAATGAAAGTTGTATAAAAACTCATTATGAATTTAAATATTCTCTGGATAGAAGATCCGAAAGAGAGTTATCACTTCCCTTTTTATATTGGATCTCAAAATCAAAAGGAGCTAACTGGGCATGCCACCTAACAAATATTAATTTTGGTGCATCATGTTTAAAATCTTTCTTAAACATATACTTAACAGATTGAGCATCCGTTTTTATTAAAAACTTTTGATTATATAAATTATCCTGAAATTTTAACAAACATTTAACAATGGTTAACATTTCATGAGCCACCGTAGCATATTTCTTCTGGACCTCGCTCCATTTCCCAGAATGAAATCTGATCAAAAATTCATTTTTGTCGTTGGGATTAATTTATTTTAATATCCCACCATAACCAATATTAGGCGCATCTGTCTCAATAATTTTTTGCCAAGCAGGGTTAGCAAGAGTTAAGCATGGTAAAGATTGAACATGAAGTTTAATATCCTTTACCAGAGTGGTATGACTATCAGTCCAAGGTAATTTATGATCCTTTTTTAGCCTGTCGTATAAGGGGCCAAATCATGAGATAAAGTTTTATAAAAAGGGGATATGTAATTTAAACTCCCTAAAAATCTTTGCAATTGAGTCCTATCAGTGATAACATCAGGAAATTTTGATGCAAAGTCGATTGATCTTTGAATCAGGGTAACTTTTCCTTGAAAAATATGATGTCCTAGAAATCGAACATCAGTTTGGAACAAACTCATTTTTTATTTAGAAATGACCAAACCATTTTGTATAACAATTTTCTTAAAGATATCAAGATGCTTAATATGCATTTCAAACGTTTTTGAGAATACTAAAATATCATCAATATAAACAGTGATGAAATCCAAATATGGATTGAAAATATCGTTCATGATTTTCTGAAATTCAGATGGAGCATTTTTCAAACCGAATGACATAACATTCCCTTCATTTTGTCCAAATGGGACATTAAAAGCTATTCTATAAGCATGCTCTTTAAATAATTGGATCTGCCAATATCTTGATTTTAAATCAAATTTTGAAAATATATTGGCATCATATAATCTAGACAATAAATCTCTTTTGTTGACAATAAATATCATATAATCCATTTTAAATATTTATTTAATGGTTTATAATTGATAACCAATCTAGGGACGCAACGTTCCCTTTCGGCAACATTATTAACATAAAATGCAGTACAAGACCAAGGCGACTTTGAAGGTTTTATCAAACCCTTTTGCAACGAATTATCAATTTCATTTTTGTAGAATTCTACCAATTCGGTGTTCATCTGACAAGGACGAGACTTAGTAGGAATATTATTCTCAGAAAAATCATCTTCATAAGGAAGAGTAACAATATGCTTTTTTCGATTCCAAAAAGCACTAGGATGATTGGCACATATATCAACTGTAATTTGTTCAAAAATTAATTTCATTTTTTCTTGTACTTTGGTGGATTTCAAAATATCAAATATATTTATGCTAAACAATTCTAGTTGCAAAGAGTCAACATGCTTTTGTTTCATATTAATCAAAGCATTAATATCACGAGAAATAGGGTCAGTGATAAAAGTACAACTAATATCTCTGTCTTCACAAGTAGTAGTAAAACCTTTAGCATTTATGCTAGTAAAAGGATAAATAGCATTTATAAAAGGGGTTCCAAGTATAATTGGAGGGTATAATTAATTTTTAACCAAGAAAAAGAAATGCGGAATGCAAACTTTATTTTGGAAAATGCGAGTATTAAGTAATTTATACTTTATATCTAAAGCATGTCCAGTGACAGATTTAACCATATGAGTTGTTTTTTCAAAATATTTAGTAGGTACAAGACCTTCTTGAATACAACTAACATCGGCTCCACTATCAATCATAGCAATATCAGTTATTGAAAAACTATTATCAATCAATATGGTGCATTTAACATACCAGTTATGAGCAGTAAGAATTTGCATCATACCTAAAAACATATCTTGTTTAGGATCAAGATTAAAAGGTTTTGCAAGAGTATTTTCTTCAACAATGTTTTTACCTTTCTTATTAACAATTTCTATCTGAGTAAGTTTATGATCACAAATCATTTTATTTTGTTTAAGAGATTTATTCTCATTTTTCAAATTTTCAATTTCATTTTTCAAATCATCAAAGGAAGAATCTCTTGTAGAAGTAGTTTGTTTATATCTGTTATTAATTTCAGACAATAAATAAGGTGCATCATACTCAAATTCAAAATCATTTTTTTGTTTTTCAGAATAGTTTGAAGAACTTGAACTAGCATTATTATTTACATCCAAATGAATAATTTTTTTCTCGAAGATCATTATCAATGACCTCCTTTAAAAGTTCTATCACATTATTAGAAGTAATAGTATTTAAATTTATATCTTGAAATTGAGATTGTAATTTATAAAATTCATCATTTTCACAAGAACAAATATCACCATGACAAAAATTGCAAACATTCATTTTATCATGCTTATTACCATCAGAAATATCAAGTAGATCAACTTTTTCTTCAGAACCTGAATCAGAATCATAATCAGACTCAGAACCAAAAGTGTATAAGAAACTATAAACCTTATCATTAACTTCTTCATCAAGTTCTAGGTATTTCAACTTTTCAAGCTTACAGTTCGGTGCAATATGACCGAAATTTCCACATCTATATCACTTGATTTTAGCGAGATCTCGCTTGGACCTATTCTTGGTAAATCTATTAGACTTACGAAAGGATTTTCTAGTGTCACATTCTTCCTTAGATCTATATCTAGACCTCTTTTTCCTATAAGGTTTATCCGGATTGGAGCCTCTAGAATCTCTATGTTTCTTCTTCTTGCTATTAGCAGAAGTATCAGGTAACCGAACTGGGAACAAAAGTCTCCTAGCCGAGATCTTTCTTTAAGCTTATCCATCTTAAGTTGTCTAGATAACTTCAATTCATTGCACAAATTTATTCCTCCTTGAGTGCAAACTCCTATCAGCTTACCATAAGTATAACTCTTATAAGGAATTTCACCATGACCAGTCCTCAGAGCTTTTCTAACTCTTTTGGCAAACAAACGTGGAAGGTCATCTATAAACTTAGCTTTCCAATGCTCATAACTATTTTCGGGTAATTCCATCACCCTACTCATATAAATATCTTTATACCATCTAAATTCTCCTAAGGTTCTACAGCGTAGACCATTTAACAGGGTACGAACAGTCTCATACTGATTGGTAAATCTACCATTAAAATGGTTAAGACTAAAGTATAAACATCGTCTTCTCTATTTTTCACTAGAGCCATGCCCAAGTTAACAACACCTTCGTTATCAGCAATAGCATTTATCACCATTGCTTTTTGCTCAATACTCATATAATTATCCCACCAACCTCTGAGTTGGCCAGTAAAACATGTAATAATCATTTTGCAAATATTTCTATTTGTATTTTTAACACCTTTATAGATAGTTGCATACATAAGCATTCTATGAACAAGAATAGTTAACTGTCTATCAGTCAAACCATTAAGATTCCATTCATAAATTTCAGACCCACTATAAGAGGTATTAGTCTGATTCCAGTCTCGTTCCTCTATTAACACATCTTGAGGAGTAGGTCTGGAATAATAATAGGTATGCATGCTAGGTTTATGCGCATACTCAGTATTACTATTATTTTTGGGATAACCATGAAGTTTATTAAATTCTAAGGAAACATGATTTTTAAAATCAAAAGTTTTTTCCATTTCATCTGTAAAATTATTTGACAAATCAATAGGCTTTGCACCAAATTTAGACGATTTTTTTTATCAAGAAGTTCTTCTAAATCATAAATCAAATTTTGAACATAATTTGGTATCAAAGCCTAGGAACTTTCGTGGTAAATATGAGATTGATATGAAGTATACGTCATAGATATGTTCTTTACAACATGGATTTAGGAGAAGTGAGTACTAAAAGTACTACATTGGAAGAGGTAGATATACCTTAGAACCATGATTTGTTAAACAAATGAACTATTCCAAAAATTGATATTAAAACCATTTATGATTATGGTTGGTTTGATAAAATATCTTATAAACAGTTAATAAAAACAATTGAGCAATCTTTGGCAATAAATTCGTCTGAACAAACTATTCGTTTATTAAATAAACGAGTTATTGAGTTATATAAAAAAATGTATAATTTCTTGCATATTGACATGGTTCAAATTGCTTTTAAACCTTTAGCTCATAAAGGGTTACCTGAGACATTTTTAGCTGTTCTTCGTGATGCTAGAAATTTAAATTTTAGACTATCTTTGATGGGTTCGATTGAGTCCACTGTGGCATATGGCCCTGTATATTTTAATACTCATTCTAATTTGCAATTATCTTTAACTGATGCTAATATTCTTGATGCTTTAACTTTAAATGTTAAAACGCATGGTTATAATTATGCTCTTCATTTTATAACCATGTGTTTTAACATTTAAAATTAAAGCATCAAGATTATTAGCATCAGTTAAAGATAATTGCAAATTACGCTGAGTATTAAAATATACCGAGTCATATGCCACAGTGGATTCAACCGAACCCATCAAATATTTTCTAAAATTTAAATTTCTAGCATCAAGAAGAGCAGCTAAAAATGTCACAGGTAACCCTTTAAGAATTAAAGGTTTAAAAGCAATTTGAACCATGCCAATATGCAATAAATTATATTGTTTTTTATATAACTCAATATCTCGTTTATTTAATAAACAAATAGTCTGTTCAGACGAATTTAACGCCAAAGATTGCTCAATTGTTTTTATTAACTGTTTATAAGATATTTTATCAAACCAACCATAATCATAAATGGTTTTAATATCAATTTTTGGAATAGTCCATTTGTTTAACAAATCATGGTTCTGAGGTATATCTACCTCTTCCAATCTAGTACTTTTCGTATTCACTTCTCGTAGATCTATGTTGTAAAGAACATATCTATGTCGTATACTTAATACCAATCTTATATTTACCATGAAAGTTCCTAGGCTCTAATACCAATTTATTTTCAAATTTTGATTTATGATGTAAAAGAACTTCTTGATAAAAAATTGTCTGAATTTGGTGTAAAGCTGATTGATTTGTCAAACAATTTTGTAGATGAAATGGAAAAAAACTTTTGATCTAAATATCATGTTTCCTTAAAATTTAATAAACTTCATTGTTATCTAAAAAAGAATAGTAATACTAAGTATGCCCATAAACCTAGCATGCATACATATTATTATTCCAGACCAACTCCTCAAGATGTGTTAATAGAGGAACGAGACTGGAATCAGACTAATACCTCTTATAGTGGGTCTGAAATTTATGGATGAAATCTTGATGGTTTGACTGATAGACAATTATCTATTCTTGTTCATAGAATGCTTATCTATGCAACTATCTGTAAAAGTGTTAAAAATATAGATAGAAATATTTACAAAATGATTATTGCAAGTTTTACTGGCCAACTCAGAGGTTGGTGGGATAATTATATGAGTATTGAGCAAAAAAAAATGGTGATAAATGCTATTGCTGATAACGAAGGTGTTGATAACTTGGGCATGGCACTAGTGAAAAATAGAGAAAACATTGTTTATACTTTAGTCTTAACTATTTTAGAACATTTTAATGGTAGATTTAGCAATAAATCTGAGACTCTTTGTACCCTGTTAAATGGTCTACGCTGTAGAACCTTAGGAGAATTTAGATGGTATAAAGATACTTATATGAGTAGGGTGATGGAATTACCCAAAAATAGTTATGAGTATTGGAAAACTAAGTTTATAGATGGCCTTCCCCTTTTGATTGCCGAAAGAGTTAGAAAAGCTCTGACGACTGGTCATGGTGAAATTCTTTATAAGTATTATTTATGGTAAGCTGATAGGAGTTTGCACTCAAGAAGGAATAAATTTGTGCAATGAATTATATAGACAAATTAAGATGGATACGCTTAAAGAAAGATCTCAGCTAGGAGATTTTTGTTCCCAGTTCGGTTTACCTGATACTTCTGCTAATAGTAAGAAGAAGAAACATAGAGATTCTAGAGGCTCCAATCCTGATAAACCTTATAGGAAAAATAGGTCTAGATATATATCTAAGGAAGAACATGACGCTAGAAAAGCCTTTCGTAAGTCTAAAAGATTTACCAATAATAGGTCCAAACGAGATCTCGCTAAAATCAAGTGCTATAGATGTGGAAATTCCGGTCATATAGCACCGAATTTTAAGCTTGAAAATTTGAAATCCCTAGAACTTGATGAAGAAGTTCATGATAAGGTTTATAGTTTCTTATACACTTCTGGTTCTGAGTCTGATTATGATTCTGATTCAGCTTTTGAAGAAGAAGTTCATTTGCTTGATATTTCTGATGGTATTCAGCATGATAAAATGAATGTTTGCAATTCTTGTCACGGTGATATTTGTTCTAGTGAAAATGATGAATTTTATAAATTTCAATCTCAATTTCAAGATTTGAATTTAAATACTATTACTTATGATAATGTGACAGAACTTTTAAAGGAGGTCACTGATAATGATTTGCGAGAAAAAATTATTCATTTCGCTGCAAATAATAATGCTAGTTCTTCAAAAAATTCTGAAAAACAAAAAAATGATTTTGAATTTGAATATGCTGCACCTTATTCATTGTCTGAAATTAATAACAAACTTAATAAACAAACTACTCCTACGAGAGATTCTTCCTTTGATGATTTGAAAAATGAGATTAAAATCTCTTAAACAAAATCAAATAATTTGTGATCATAGACTTACATAGATAGAAACTGTTAATAACAAAGGTAAAGACATTGTTGAAGAAAATACTCTTGCAAAACTTTTTAATCTTGATCCTAGACAAGGTATGTTTTTAGGAATGACGCAAATTGTTAATGTTCATAAATGGTATGTTAAATGCACCATATTGATTGATAACAGTTTTTCAATAACTGATATTGCTATGATTGATAGTGGAGCCGATGTTAGTTGTATTCAAGAAGGTGTTGTACCTACTAAATATTTTGAAAAAACAACTCATATGGTTAAATCTGCCTCTGGACATGCTTTAGATATAAAGTATAAATTACCTAATACTTGCATTTGCCAAAATAAAGTTTGCATTCCGCATTTATTTTTCTTGGTTAAAAATTAATTATACCCTCCAATTATACTTGGAACCCCTTTTATAAATGTTATTTATCCTTTTACTAGCATAAATGCTAAAAGTTTTACTGCTACTTATGAAGACAGAGATATTAGTTATACTTTTATCACTGACCCTATTTCTCGTGATATTAATGCTTTGATTAATATGAAACAAAAGTATGTTGACTCTTTGCAACTAGAATTGTTTAGCATAAATATATTTGATACTTTGAAATCCACCAAAGAACAGGAAAAAATGAAATTAATTTCTGAACAAATTACAGTTGATATTTGTGTCGATCATCCTAGTGCTTTTTGGAATCGAAAAAAGCATATTGTTACTCTTCCTTATGAAGATTATTTTTCTAAGAATGATATTCCTACTAAGTCTCGTCCTTGTTAGATGAACACCGAATTGGTAGAATTCTGCAAAAAAGAAATTGATAATTTGTTGCAAAAGGGTTTGATAAAACCTTCAAAGTCACCTTGGTCTTGTACTGCATTTTATGTTAATAATGCTGCCGAAAGGGAATGTTGTGTCCCTAGATTGGTTATGAATTATAAATATTTAAATAAATATTTAAAATTGGTTAGGTATCCTATTCCCAACAAAAGAGATTTATTGTCTAGATTATATGATGCCAATATATTTTCATAATTTGATCTAAAATCAGGATAGTGGCAGATCCAAATATTTAAAAAACATGCTTATAGAACAACTTTTAATGTCCCATTTGGACAATATGAATAGAATGTTATGCCATTCAGTTTAAAAAATGCTCCATCTGAATTTCAGAAAATCATGAACGATATTTTCAATCCATATTTGGATTTCATCATTGTTTATGTTGATGATATTTTAGTATTCTCAAAAACGTTTGAAATGCATATTAAGCATCTTGATATCTTTAAGAAAATTGTTATACAAATTGGTTTGGTCATTTCTAAATCAAAAATGAGTTTTTCCAAACTGATGTTCGATTTCTAGGACATCATATTTTTCAAGGAAAAGTTAACGCGATTCAAAGATCAATTGACGTTTCATCAAACTTTCCTGATGTTATCACTGATAGGACTCAATTGCAAAGATTTTTAGGGAGTTTAAATTACATATCCCCTTTTCATAAAAATGTATCTCATGATTTGGCCTCTTTATACGATAGGCTGAAAAAGAATCAAAAATTACCTTGGACTGATAGTCATACCACTTTGGTAAAGGATATTAAACTTCATGTTCAATCTTTACCATGCTTAACTCTTGCTAACCCTGCTTAACAAAAAATTATTGAGGCAGATGCGTTTAATATTGGCTATGGTGGGATATTAAAACAAATTAATCCCAACGACAAAAATGAATATTTGATCAGATTTCATTCTGGGTTATGGAGCAAGGCCCAGAAGAAATATGCTACGGTGGCTTATGAAATGTTAACCATCGTTAAATGCGTATTAAAATTTCAGGATGATTTATATAATCAAAAGTTTTTGATAAAAACTGTTGCTCAATCTATTAAGTATATGTTTAACAAAGATTTTAAACAGGATGCATCAAAATTAATATTTGCTAGGTGTCAGGCCTAGTTAGCTCCTTTTGATTTTGAGATCTAATATAAAAAAGGAAGTGATAACTATCTTCCGAATTTTCTATCCAGAGAATATTTAAATTCATAATGAGTTTTTATACAACTTTAATTAATGAGAAAACTTTAGTTACTATTTTAAAAATAATTCCTCTTAATAAAGATTTGCAGGAATTAATTTTATGTGAAATTATCAACGATATTATTAGAGAAGATTTCTCTATACATGATTATGAAGAAATTGTCGATATCAATGAAGATAATTATTACAGTGACTATTATGATACATTCGAATAAAGCAAAGTGTTGTCTGCAGGATGGACCCTCCTTGGGTAAGGAAAAGCAGAGGAAGGGGAAATAATACAAGAGGAAGGGGAAGATAATTCTATGGATCCTCTTCTAACACCCCAGTTATACAAATGGGAAGAATGAGTTTGATAAACTCAAGAGTCTCCTAAAGTGAGGCATCATCTTCAGTACATTCTTCAGTACATCTGGAAGATATTTTAGAAGACAACCCGTTAAATGCACAGTGACATGCTTATTTGTCACAAAAACAAAATGATACTTTTGCATCAATAGCCAAAGAAGACAATGATAATATCAAGTCTTATGAAAAGGTATCAAAAAAATAAGTGATATTTCTTTTAGAGAACTCTGAAATACAGAGAAAAGAAGAACCCTGGAAGATATTCTAGCGGTACCTAATAAACAGTTTATATTTTCCGGGTGAGTCATACAAAACCCGATCATATTACGAAACCATTCTGATAAGCACGGGTAGTGTTGAGTTTCAACACTTTTCAGGCTACAATACAAGTGAGAATGTTTATAACTTCTCAAAAATGATAATTAAACAGATTATATCTGTTGAAGATTGGGGTATCTCCACCATGAAAGAAAGGCAAATCAGCCTAAAAAAAATCACTATGAGTTTCACATACTGGGACTATATTTAGGACTTTGATAAAATCCTCTATTATAATAACGAAAGACATAAATATATGTGGTTTATGAAAATATGTGCAAAGATATTTGCAAGACCAATTCCTAATTAGTTTCTAAATTGGTGGTCATACCACGGCCCGACTATAAAAATTCTGTTGGATCCCTTTCTTAAATTATATAAAGAATGGGTTAAAGTCTCCCCGGATCTTAATGAGTTATACAAGACAGATCATATCTGTTATCTGGAAAAAATAGACCAGATTTATTTTTTCATTGAATTTTTTATCCCTTGGATTCACAAGTGGACCCTAGAAGTGGGATTCATTGAGGAACAAATCCCTTGTTTATATAGGACTTTTTACAATAATTTTTGGGATAAATTGATGAAAAAGGATCCCAAAACACAAACGTTATACGGGCAAGAACTGTTGGATCTTATTGCAACAAGGATCCACGAAAATAGTATTACTCCCCAAAAGGGAATCATTGTTGATAGCTCAGTCAAGCACATTTCTAGGAAAATCTCCGTTCAAGATGGAGATAAAGAATAAATGATCAACAACTATTTAGAAGAGGTTAAGAGGAGTACATATGGGACCCACTTCTACTGTACAAAGATTCGAAATGTTTTTTTCTTTCTATAAATAAGTTTATTTTTTAGTCTATTAGGCAGCAGCTTAGAAACCCTTCTCTCTCTACTTTTCTCTCCTCAACTGTAAAGCTCTCAATTTGTAAAGTTTGAGTTCACCAGATACTAACCGAAAGTAAATAAAACTTGTAAAGTTTGCTCATAGGCCTTGGTGTCAGCCATCGTTATAAGGTATTATATTTTATTCAATCTTTTAATATTTCTCCGATCTGAGCCGTGACTATGTCTGGCTAAAGATTCATATCTATGTCAGATAACTAGCTTCTCTTTTATATCTACCATGAAAGATCTAGACTTTATCCAAATATAAATAAATTTATATATGGTTTCTTGATTTGGTTCCGAGATGGTGGTACAGTCAGATTCAATACTATTTTTATTGGGTTTGTCTTTGTGACTCCGTCTAGCCAGTCGTGGTTCTAAGCCCGTTAAGGAGTTGAAAAGGGCGCCTATACCCGGTTAGAACTGCTAGACATATGGGCTCAATAAAAATATGTATTAAATCTTGACAGACCCTTTGCTTGGGTAAAATGATAGATCCTTCCATGCAATCATAAAACTATATTAAATTTGTATATATTTCAATTCGAATTTATTCCTTGAATTTGGATGCTAATAAACTAGATGTCACGCCTCGAGCCTACACCCTGGGCGGGACTGGCACTCGAAGACCATTGCTGGCCTTAAGCGAACCCTTGGCCTGGCTTACTTAACTCAGTGGAAGACTTAAACATAAGAAAAAAATAACTCATGCATAACTTGAGAAATAATAGTTTAGCCAAAATGGCAACTCAGTCTTTAAACAACATCTGAATGACAACTGAATTACTAACTGTCTATGAAGTCTCTAAACAACTGAGATGGATGTTGGGACAAACCCCACAATATCCTAATGAACTAAACTAGAAAGGGAATAAAAGAGTCCTCCGGAATGCAAGGAGGTTCACCACTGACTCTGAGTGTTTAATTGGATCAACGAGATGCTGGATGCTGACCCTGGTTACCTGCGTCTGTATCATAATAAGATGCAGGTCATCTGGCATCAGTACATTGAATGTACAAGTATGCGAGTTGGAATGCTACAAAAATAATATTTTTACTCATATTTCTGAACTACGTTTGACCTGATTCTTGCTTTGACAAGATACATAGGCAGCCTTATGTTGAGGTTCAGTCCAACTAAAAAAAAATCTAAAAGACCTCGTCACAAAAACTAGGGCAAAAAAATTGGATTTTTTTTATTTTAGAAAAAGAATTGACTTGGTTGGTACCAACATGTATAGAAATGTGCATAAAGAAAAAAGAATGTAAGTGTTAAACTATTTGGCAAGACATACCAACTTTGTTGTGACCTATAGACTTCTTTTGGTACATCTTGATGCATATACGTATTACTTGAGAAACTGTTTTGCTTAAAGTTAAGGTTAAAACAAATTCGACCTCATTGTTTCCTGTGCATTGTGTGGTGAGCTTTAGATATAAAATTCAATGAAATGACTTTTGATCTAGAACTTGGCATGAATGTTGGTTGAGGCGAAATTTTGAGAAATATTTAACTTGGAAAATGATTATTGGCTTCCTTTGATCCGATTATGCCTTTCAAGCCTACCAAATGACATGTTATCAATAGATCTCCCATTTTGAGCCTGAAACATTTTTATTTGAATAATTGTATTTCAGCATATATGTTATTGAGTGCATATATGCACTATTCCTTGGTCTCACATCTCTGAGCACACTATCAATTGGCTATATATCGCCAAAGACCTAAGTTGGGTAACAAAGTCAAAAAGGTCAAATATGTGAAAGTCCAAAAAACTGACAAAAAAGGCTAGAACAAAAAAAACATCCAACAAAAAGGAGAGGAAATGAAAAATAATAAAAAAAAAAATTAGGAGAAGCTTTTAAGAAAACAAATGTCAAATGCGAAAATGAAAAATATTGAGACCATTGTGCAAATTTTAAGAAGGAAATAGTCACTTTATCCCAAATGAATATCCTACCTTTCCCTAAGCCTACATTACAAGCCAATGACAAGTCCTATTTGATCTCATTTTTTGTGTTCTCACATTAGTGGATTCTTACATAAGGGCCAAGCATATGGTATCTCAATCTCATGCATTGACATTTTTCTGAGTGTGAGTGACTTTAAAAAATGTCGTACGATCTAAATTATTCTATTGTGTGAAGTAGGACTTTCATTTGTTGCAAGAGCACTTGAAACATGAGAATATGAATAGTTCTAGTCCGTTCATTTATGCAAGATGAACTGATCAAATACTTAAATATGTTTGAGATATCATTTGAAACTATATGGATTACTCAGAGTTGACCTCATATTTGTTTGAAAGTAGTTGAATGTGGTTCATATGCATAATACTAATTGTTGATACCAACTAAAGTCAAGACATTATCGAACATGAACCGATTCCTTTCCCAAAAGTTTTCTAAAAAAAAAAAATTCTTATTTTTAAAAACTTTGTTTAACCTAATTCTTGCTATACAAGATACGTAGGCAGTCCTACAATGGGTTCAGTCTCACAATTTATTTTTATATCCTTAAAAGAAAGAAATTGGATAATTTCTTTAAAATAATCGGAAAAATGATAAATTAAAAAGAGTTTCAAAGTTCCTCATTATAAAAACTGGGGCATTTATTTATTTGTTAAAAAAAATCACGCTCGTTTCTAGGAAATAAGCACTCTAGTTGCACTTTAACCTTAGAGAACAAAAACCCTATCATCTTCATTTCTAGGGAACAAACTCCCTAATTGAATTTTGTCTTGCATTTTTTCTTTGGTACAAATATTCTCATTCATGACAATAACTCATAAAAAATAATTTCTACTGCAAACTGGGCTAAAAATATAAATGTTGTGGTGATTCCAAATGATGATTCTGTTTAGTAACATATTCTTGAGTAATGAGATTTAGTATAGCAGGACCCTCTTGGACAATGTTATTAGCAGGACCCTCCTCATAATAGGATTAGCAAGACCCTTCTACACAATGGGGTTAGCAAGACCCTCCTAAACAATGAGAATTAGTCTAGCAGGACCCTCCTAAACAATAGAAATTAGTCTAGCAGGACCCTCCTCAACAATGAGAATAAGCGTACAAGACCGTCCGGAACAATGGGAGTTATCGTAGTTGGACCCTCCTAAACAATGGGAATTAGCGTAGCAGGACCCTCCTAAACAATAGAAATTAGCGTAGCAGGACCCTTCTAAAAAATGGAAATTAGAGTAGCAGGACCCTCCTAAACAATGGGAATTAGTGTAGCATGACCCTCCTAAACAATGGAAATTAGAGTAGCAGGACCCTCCGAAACATAGGGATTAGTGTAGCAGGACCTTCCTTAACAATGAGAATTGGTCTAGCAGGACCCTCCTAAACAATGGGAATTAGTGTAGCAGGACCCTCCTAAACAATGAGAATTAATGTAGCAGGACCCTCCTAAACAATGGGAATTAGTGTAGCAGGACCATCCTAAACAATGGGAATTAGTGTAGCAAGACCCTCCTAAACAATGAGAATTTGAGTAGCAGAACCATCCTAAACAATGGGAATTAGAATAGCAGGACCCTCCTAAACAATGGGAATTAGTGTAGGAGGACCCTCCTAAACAATGAGAATTAGTGTAGCAGGACCCTCCTAAACAATGGGAATTAGTGTAGCAGGACCCTCCTACACAATGAGATTTAGCATAGCAGGACCCTCCTAAACAATGAGAATTAAAGTAGCAGGACCCTCCTAAACAATAGGAATTAGTGTAGCAGGACCCTCCTAAAGAATGGAAATTATAGTAGCAGGACCCTCCTAATAAATGGGAATTAGAGTAGCAGGACCCTCATAAACAATGGGAATTAAGGTAGCAGGCCCCTCCTAAACAGTGGGAATTAGCGTAGCAGGACCCTCCTAAACAATGGGAATTAGCATACCAGGACCCTCCTAAACAATGGGAATTAGCGTAGGAGGACCCTCCTAAACAATGGTAATTAGCGTAGTAGGACCCTCCTAAACAATGAGATTTAGCGTAGCAGGACCCTCCTAAACAATGGGAATGAGTGTAGCAGGACACTCATGGACAATGAGAATTAGATTAGCAGGACCCTCCTACAAAATGGGATTTTGTTACTTTCTCCTAGGATAAACCTTTCCTAGTCTAAGACCATTTTTTATTCTTTTAGGATAAGCACTTCCTAGTCTGAGTCGATTTTTTTAAATTTACATTTGCTAATAACTCACAAAAATTTTCCAATGAAAAGTGGGGCAAAATTTTTGTTTATTTCTTTTGTTTGTGATGATTTTCAGGTTTCTTCAAGCGAAACATCGATTTGAAATTCAAGAACAATGTTTCAATTCTTTTTTAAGAATGATCAATCCCATGATAGCCAATATCAGCTTCTTCAATGCATATAGCAGCCTAACCTCCTGACACCTGCTTCTATTCAGCTTCTGATCAAGAAAACATGCAGTTATTCAAAAGCATTTTTCAAATTGTCATTTTGAAGAGTCTAAAAACTCACTCTAAGTGGCAAGTTAAGCATCGAATCCATTCAAGATCAAGATACTCACCAAAATCAAGGTGATATCTCAAATTCAAGACTCAAGAGAAGCTGCATGGATAGAAGCTTGTACCTTTATTTTCCTTTTGACTATTAGCTTTCATTTTTTTTTGTAAAGATAAGAGCCGCAGCCTGGAGCCTCAATGGAACCTCACTTAACTTCCAACTCATCACCTCATCTCCTTAAACTACACGTGACCTGGTTCCCTTATAATCCGGGATATGTAGGATGTCCAAAACAAGATTCGGTCACATATTTTTTCTTTCAAATAAGAGTCTGGTCAAAACTTGTCACGTTGTCCACTTCTTTGTCTGCAAACTCGTCGTGTTTTCAGTAAAAGAGGGGTAAACTGTAGACATGTTGTAACACCCCATAAATTTTTTTGAACTAAGACTCAAACCGTTCTTCGTAGTGAGTGAGATTTTACCAAGGAATTAAAATTTTCTTAAGTGTTAAGGTCACTAGATATAGCACCTTGAGTTCCAAAAAGAATTAAATTGGAAATAGCAAAATCTGAAATTTTGCAAGTTAAGCTAAGTATGAGTTTTGGGTCGACTTGAAACGACCATAAAATCTAGATCAAAATTATTTAGGTGTGATACCAGATACCATAGAGAATACCTTTGAATTATCTTTACAACGCCACCGAGTTTGCTCAGTTTCAAGTTCGTATGAGGGAGATATGTCCATTTGAAGTTGGGCTATCTAGATAAGGAAAGTCAAAACCGGATTTTCGAGGGGTATTTTGGTCTTTTCCTTATCCAATCAGATTTAATTCGTTTTTAGTAATATTTTAGGGGTCTAATCTGATTAGGTTCAGTTTTATAATCCTAGTTTACGTCTAGGGTTTTAGTTGAGAGTTCGAGAAGAGAAAAGAAGAAGAGAGATGAGGAGAAAAGAGAAAGGATCGAAGCATTCGTCAAAATTCTTGAGAGTTGTTGCTGATTGTCGCCATGGGTTTGATCCCTAAGAGGTATGTAAGCTTCCATAGTGTTGGTTTTGTTCACCCACACACCAAACATATTATTTTCTTCGAAGTTTAATTCTCAAAAAGTTGAAGGATATAAGTTCTTGATAGGTGTTTTTGAAGTTCATTCTAAATATTGTTTTGTTGGGGTTTTGATGATATCTTGAGATTAAAGTGATTGTTTTGAGTGTTGTTTTCAGTGGATTAGTGTGTACTTAGGTTGAGTGATTGAATCTAAGGAAAACTTGAGAAAAGAAATTGATTATAAGTGATTTAGGATCATAAAATGAGAGGCGATATTCGTCGAACTTGACCTGGGAAAAGGCTGGGCCGGCGCGCCGCTTATGCGCCCAAGGGGCTGGGGCTGGGGCGGCGCCCCTGTAGTGCGCCCATATGCAGTATATGAAGTAAGGGACTGGCGCCCCACTCCCGGAACGCGCCAGGGTCGCCTGCCCCCACTCATTTTCCGTCGGTTGTCCCGTTTGAGTCCCTTTTAAGTGTACCTTCACTCCCTTTGATTCTAATCACTTTAAAATACTTCAAAATAGCTCAAAATCATTCATAACCTTGAATTTATAATTCAAATTCAAGGTAAAGTTAAGAGTTAAGTCTTGAGAGTTCTTCCTATCATTTTGAGAGAGTTCCTTTGAGTCATTTTGAGGAGTCTTCTACAATTTCTAGTAACTTGTTACAAGACTCAAGTAAGTGAGCATGAGAGTGAGGAGAATGTATTCATGAGTCTACACTATCACCGAGATCCTTCATATCATGAACCATGACTCTTGAATTGATAATTCACATTCAAGAGAGAGTTAAAAATAGAGTTCAAGGAAGCCTTTGAGTTCAATTGTGAATCCTTTGATATCCATCATTGATTTGAATTAAGTTTTGAGGAATCAAGTAAGAGAATGAGAGGAGTAATATAAATGAGATCCATGTAGTTATGTAAACCTTTGAGGCGAGTCATTCATGCCCATAATTCCATATGAACTCCATAAATTGAGCATCATTGAGAGTAGTAGTATCTTCAAGTTCTAAGTCTTGAGAATTGAGTTCCTAATTCCCTTTGAGCTTATATTTCTAATCATGGGACTATTACATGTTACCCATGAAGTCCTTGAGTTGAATTATTCATGCCCATAATTCCACATGAACCCTATAAGTCGAACAGTCTTGAGATGAGAAGTATGTTTGAGTCCTTGGGTTGAGTAGTTCATGCTCATAATTTCGCATGAACCCTTTGAGTTGACCATTCTTGAAATGAGTAGTATCATTGACATTCTTGAGTTCTACCTATGGTTATTAAAAACCTTGTATTGAGTCATTCACGTCCATAATTCGACATGAACCATATTTTAAGAAGTCTTTTACAAATACTTTAAACTTGTTTTAAGACTTGAGCATTAAGTTGAGTAAGAGTAAAAAGTATGTTCAGTTTATTCAAGAGATTATATGGGGACTATGTATTCCCAAAGAGTTTAAAATGTTTTCACATTTATACAAGAAAAGGAAACCTTGATTACCAAAGAGCCTTTGATCTAGTTTTCAGAAAAGAGTAAACACTTTCACAATTAAGCAAGAGAGGAAACTTTGATTTCCAAGAAAGCCTTTGAGCTAAGTTTTTGAGCACTAATCTCAAATCACAGAAGAAGTATGTTTTTAAACATAAAGATCTAGTATTATATTTGGGAGTAATATAGAGCACCGATATGGGGGAGCGTTCAGAGAACCCACAATCCCCATAAACCATGTAGCCATCATGGATAGAAAAAGGGTCATACTTTTTAGATGAACCCTTAGTATTTTTTAGCATAGACTAGTGGATCCACTTAGTAGTTCAGGTCCTTTACCCTTGGCAAGGTATAGGATGCCTTGGCAGTGTAAGGTAACACGCTGTATCATCACTATAGCTCTTAAGTGATGGTTGTCGGTTAGATAAACTCCCACATAAGTTATTTATATTCTTATATACACAGTTATTACTTTTTTTACATACATTTCAGATATTTGGTGTATCTTTGCATACACCCAGAGTTGACTTCATGTTTTAAACAGCTTTTCTATATATTGAATTTGTTTTAAAACGACTTTATATTGAAATGAGTTCATTTATGTTAAGTTGAGTATCCAGAGTTTGAGTACCAAGAGTCGAGTGACTTATTATTGAGTTGAATATTTTATCTTTGAGTTGAGTATCTTATTCGTGAGTTGAGTCGAGTTTAGTGAGTTGAGAAGAGGTAAGTATGTTTCCTTTTATCAAGTTGCAAGCTTATGTTTATGCTTTAGAATTCATCTTACATGCTCGTACATTCCACGTACTGAGCCATTTGACCTGCATCTTTTCATGATGCAGACGCAGGTATTCAGGATCATCAACAGGAGCTTCGTTTATACATCTGGTAGTTCAAGTTAGCTTTGGTGAGCCTTTTTTTTTCCGGAGGATTTCATTTACTTTTCAGTTTAGTCAGATGTCGTGCATCTTGTCCTGACATCCATCTTAATCAGTTAGAGGCTTCATAGATAGTCAGCATAGTAGAGAAGGCTGTATTATTTATTTTATTAAATGTCTTAAAGACTTAAGTTGCCTATTTTATGGTGAGTTGAATAATTTATTTTATTCAGTTTTCTTTTGAGTTAAAGCTTTCTATTTAAGTTTCATGAATTTTATTCAATTTTTAATCTTTTGCATGCTTGAGTTAGTCTTCCGCTTGTAGTCAGCTAGGATGAGGTTTCACTTAGGGGCCAGCAATGGTCTTCGAGTGTCGACGACGTCCAGGGTGTAGACTCAGGTCGTGACAAACTTGGTATCAGAGCCAGGTTTCAAGTTTCCTAGGGTGTCTATGAAGCTGTGTCGGTAGGATCTTGTTTATGGTTGTGAGGGCCACATTTCTATAAATGAGGGACTACAGACATTTAAGAAAAGTTTCCTTTCTTTCATACTATTAATCATACAATAGCGCTATGTCATAGAGATTTATTCATACTCGTGCCTTTCTCAGATTCATTCGACTATCCATTATACTAAAGGTGGTTGAAAAGCAGAGTCAGTCCTTTATCGATGAGTTGTTCTTAGCAACAATCTTGAGAAAGTCATGAGACTGTAGAGGGGCTTGAGAGACGCCAATGAGTGAGTTAAGTGTTCAGTTTCAGAGGAATGTACCCATAATTATATGAATCGTGCCTTTGAGATAAAAATGAGTTGTACTTTTTCCTTAAGCCTTGTTTCAGCTAAGATCCTTATGAAGAGGTATGTTTAGAGCTTGGGTAATATTTCCACCCCAAAAGGTAACATGAGTTGCGAAATCATGAGCAGTAGTAGTGAAAAAGCCCAGAGTTAGAGGAAAGTATGCGGGGGTTTAGTAATCTTAGAAAGGGAGATAGTGATGAAGCAAGCTATGTTATTATAGTCATTGACCCAATAAGTTATTAATGAGGAGTTTTCACTTATGGGTAGAGTAAGAGTTTCTAGTCAAGATGAGATAGAGTGTATATTTGTTAACCAAAATAGAGTTGGTGTTGATGTGCCAACGTAATAGAGGAGACTAAATTCATGTGTTGAATAAGAGAGTAGGGTATTTATGAAGTGATAGATCTAATCTAGACTTCTGATTTGTTTGAGAGGGTCATGATGTTGAGAAGGTTATAGAACTAATCAAGTAATGAAGTATAGTATAGTAGGTGAGCAATCGTATTGATATTTGGGTTTAGTAATAAACATTAAGCTTGAATTTGAGATGAGTGTCATGATCAAAAGAAGGGAAACATGAGGGTGATGATGTTAGTATTGAGATTTGATATTGTAGACTTGACATAGAGTAGGTGAGGATTTGATATGGTTGCTGCAATGAATGTCCGTAGTACAAGTGAGAGACCCTAACCTTTAAATAAGGGCAGTGAAGTGTTGCTAAGTCACAAGAGTAACAAGAGCATTAAGAGGTGTACCTAGAGGGTATGTAATCAGAAGAAGTTAAGAGAAACACCTTAGAAAGAGGTCTTAGTACCTGCTTATAGAGAGTTCAGTAGTGATGAGATAAACGTCTCTCGATTGTTAGAGTAAAAGTTGATGTAGACCAGTTAGAGATGTGGAATAGGTCTATAGCTTTCAAGTGTTAGCTTTAGACTTAAGGGGGAGATGACAAGATGAGAAATTGAGTCAAATGTTTGAGATTATGATGGTAATGAATTCCAAAGTGTTTGGCAGATATCTTTTAGAGGTCCTTTAGTAATGGAGTGATGTTAGAAACATGAGGTTGATGTTCTTATCGTGATAGTTATGATGTAGTAATTCCATCAAATGTTATAAAAGAGAAGGATTAGGTTTTACTACGAGAAATAGTTAAATGAGATCCCTTAGTTGGATTCGAAGAAGTTTGTTAGCAGGAGTCCATGTAGTTGTTAGAATACTAAGCTTGAATATGGTGTTAAAGAGTAATAGTCTTGGAGATTCCCTATAGAGAGGTATATAATCCGAACCTAAGGATTTGGGTTAAGCTTGAATATAGTGAGAGCATACCATTAGACTCAAACCTTAGTAAGAGTAACCCCATTCCATACCTAGTCTAGTCATCATTCGAGGACGAAAGATCCCAAGAGGGAGATATTGTAACACCCCAGAAAATTTTCCGAACTAAGACTCGAACCGTTCTTCGTAGTAAGTGAGATTTTATCAAGGAATAAAAAATTTCTTAAGTGTTAAAGTCACTAGATATAGCACCTTGAGTTCCAAAAAGAATTAAATTGGAAATAGCAAAATCTGAAATTTTGCAAGTTAAGCTAAGTATGAGTTTTGGGTGGACTTCAAACGACCATAACTTCTAGCTCAAGATGATTTAGGTGTGATACCAGATACCGTAGGGAATACCTTTAAATTATATTTCCAACGCCATCGAGTTTACTCAGTTTCGAGTTCGTATGAGGGAGATATATCCATTCGAAGTGGGGCTGTCTAGATAAGGAAAGTCAAAATCGGATTCAGAGGGTTATTTTGGTCTTTTCCTTACCCAATCATATTTAATTCGTTTTTAGTAATATTTTAGGGGTCTAATCTGATTAGGTTAAGTTTTATAATCCTAGTTTACGCTTAGGGTTTTAGTTGAGAGTTCAAGAAGAGAAAAGAAGAAGAGAGAAGAGGAAAAAAGATAAAGGATCGAAGCGTTCTTCGAAATTCTTGAGAGTTGTTGTGAATTGTCTCCATGTGTTTGATCCCTAAGAGGTATGTAAGCTTCCATAGTGTTGGGTTTGTTAACCCACACGCCAAACATATTATTTTCAGCAAAGTTTCATTCTCAAAAAGTTGAAGGATTTAAGTTCTTGATAGATGTTCTTGGAGTTCATTCTAAATCTTGTTTTGTTGGGATTTTGATGATATCTTGAGTTTAAAGTAATTGTTTTGAGTGTTTTTCTGAGTGGATTAGTGTGTACTTAGGTTGGGTGATTGAATCTAAGGAAAACTTGGGAAAATAAATCGATTAAAAGCGATTTAGGATCAGAAAACAAGAGGCGAAATTCGTCGAACTTGACTTCAGGAAAGGCTGGGGCGGCGCGCCCCAGATGCGCCCAAGGGGCTGCGGCGGCACCCCTACAGTCCGCCCATATGCAATCTCTGAAGTTAGGGGTTGGCACCCCGCTCCTGGAACGCGCCAGGGTCGCCTGCCCCCACTCTTTTTCCGTCGGTTGTCCCGTTTGAGTTCCTTTTAAGTGTACCTTTACTCCCTTTGATTCTAATCACTTTAAAATCCTTCCAAACACCTAGAAATCATTCATAACATGGTCATAACCTTGAATTCATGATTCAAATTCAAGGTAAATTTAAGAGTTAAGTCCTTTTGTAGAGTCTTCTACAATTTCTAGTAACTTGTTTCTAGACGCAAGTAAGTGAGCATGAGAGTGAGGAGAATGTATTCATGAGTCTGCACTATCACCGAGATCCTTCGTATCATGAATCATGACTCTTGAATTCATAATTCACATTCAAGAGAGAGTTAAGAGTAGAGTTCAAGGAATCCTTTGAGTTCAATTGTGAATCCATCATCGATTTGAGTTAAGTTTTGAAGAAGTAAGTAAGAGAATGATAGGAGTGATATACATGAGATCCATGTAGTTATGTATTCCTTTGAGTTGAGTCGTTCATGCACATATTTCCGTATGAACTCCATAAATTGAGCATCATTGAGAGTAGTAGTATCTTCAAGTTCTAAGTCTTGAGTATTGAGTTCCTAAATCCCTTTGAGATTATATTTATAATCATGGGATTATTACATGTTACCCATGAAGTTCTTGAGTTGCATTATTCATGCCCATAATTTCGCATGAACCCTATAACTCGAATAGTCTTGAGATGAGAAGTATGTTTGAGTCCTTGGGATGAGTAGTTCATGCTCATAATTCCGCATAAACCCTCTGAGTTGACCATTCTTGCATTCAGTAGTATCATTGAAGTTCTTGAGTTCCAAGTATTGATTTCTATCTACGGTTATTAAAAACCTTGTATTGAGTCGTTCACGTCCATAATTCCACATGAACAATATTTTAAGAAGTCTTTTACAAATACATTAAATTTATTTTAAGACTTGAGGATTGAGTTGATTAAGAGTAAAAAGTAAGTTTAGTTTCTTCAAACGATTATATGGGGACTATGTATTCCCAAAGAGTTTAAAATATTTTCACATTTAAACAAGAAAAGGGAACGTTGATTTCCGAAGAGCCTTTAAGCTAGTTTTCATAAAAGAGTAAACGCTTTCACAATTAAGCAAGAGAGGGAACTTTGATTTTCAAGATAGCCTTTGAGCTACATTTTTTAGCACTAATCTCAAATAAGAGAAGAAGTATGTTTTTAAACCTAAAGAGCTAGTATCATATTTTGGGAGTACTATTGAACACCGATAAGGGGTAGCATTCAGAGAACCCACAGCCCCCATAAACTATTTAGTCATCATGGGTAGAAAAAGGGTCATACTTTTTCGATGAACCCTTAGTGCTTTTTAGCATACACTAGTGGATCCACTTAGTAGTTCAGGTCATATACCCTTGGCAAGATATAAGATGCCTTGGCAGTGTGCGGTAAGACGTTGTATCATCACTACAGCTCTTAAGTGATGGGTGTTGGTTAGAGAAACTCCCACTGAAGTTTTTTGTATTCTTATATACACTGTTATTTGTATTTTTACATACATTTCAGAGTTTTAGTGTATCTTTGCATACACCCAGAGTTGACTTCATGTTTTAAACAATTTTTCTTTATATTGCATTTGTTTTAAAATGGCTTTTTATTGAAATAAGTTCAGTTATGTTTAGTTGAGTATCCAAAGTTTGAGTACCAAGAGTCGAGTGTCTTCTTATTATGTTAAATATTTTATCTTTGAGTTGAGTATCTTATTCCTGAGTTGAGTCGAGAAGAGGTAAGTATGTTTCCCTTAATCAAGTTTCAAGCTTATGTTTATGCTTTAGAACTCCTCTTACATGCTCGTACATTCCACGTTCTGATCCATTTGGCCTGCATCTTTTCATGATGCAGACGCAGGTATTCAGGATCATCAACAGGAACTTCGTTGATACATCCGGGAGTTCGAGTTAGTTATGGTGAGCCTCCTTGTTTTCAGAGGATTTCATTTGCTTTTCTGTTTAGTCAGGATGTTGTAGGTCTTGTCCTGACTTCTATCTTTATCAGTTACAGGCTTCATAGATAGTTTGCGTAGTTGAGAAGTATGTATTATTTATTTATTAAATGTGTTAAAGACATTAGTTGCCTATTTTATGGCGAGTTGAATAATTTATTTTATTCAATTTTCTTTTGAGTTAAAGCTTTCTATTTAAGTTTCATGAATTTTATTCAATTTTTAAGCTTTTGCATGCTTGAGTTAGTCTTCCTCTTGTAGTCATCTAGGATGAGGTTTCGCTTGGGGACCAGCAATGGTCTTCGAGTGCCGGCGACGTACAGGATGTAGACTCAGGTCGTGACAAACTTGGTATCAGAGCTAGGTTTCAAGTGTCCAAGGGTGTCTATGTAGCAGTGTCGATAGGATCTTGTTTATGGTTGTGAGGGCCCCACTTCTATAAATGAAGGACAATAGACATTTAAGAAAAGCTTCCTTTCTTTCATACTCTGAATCGTGCAATAGAGTTATCTCATAGAGATTTAATCATACTCGTGCCTTTCTCATATTCATTTGACTACCTGTCATATTAGAGGTGGTTGAAAAGCTCAGTCAGTCCTTTACCGATGAGTTGTTCTTACCAAGAATCATGAGAATGCCATGAGACTGTAGAGGGGCTTAAGAGAAGCCCATGAGTGAGTTAAGTGTTCAGTTTCAGAGGAATGCACCCATAATTATATGAATCGTGCATTTGAGCTAAAAATGAGTTGTACTGTTTTCCTTAAGCCTTGTTTCAGCTAAGATCCTTATGAGGAGGTATGTTTAGAGCTTGGGTAATATTTGAACCCCAAAATGTAGCATGAGTTGCGAGATCATGAGCAGTAGTAGTGAAAGAGCCCAGAGTTAGAGCAAAGTATGCCGGGGTTTTGTAATCATAGAAAGGGAGATAGTGATGACGCAATCTATGTTATTATAGTCAAGCTCCCAGTAAGTTATTGATCAGGAGTTTTCCCTTTTGGGCAGAGTAAGAGTTTCTAGTCAATATGAGATAGAGTATATATTTGTTCACCGAAATAGAGTTGGTGTCGATATGCCATTGTATTAAAGGAGACTAAATTTATGTGTTGAATAAGAGAGCAGTGTATTTATGAAGTGATAGATCTAATCTAGACTTATGATTTGTTTGAGAGGATCATGATGTTTAGAAGGTTATAGAACTGATCAAGTAATGAAGTATAGTATAGTAGGTGAGCAATCGTATTGATATTTGGGTTTAGTAATAAACATTAATCTTGAATTTGAGATGAGTTTAATGATCAAAAGAAGGGCAACATGAGGGTGATGATGTTAGTATTGATATTTGATATGGTAGACTCGACATAGAGTAGGTGAGGATTTGATATGGTTGCTGCAATAAATGTGTGTAGTACAAGTGAGAGACCCTAACCTTTAAATAAGGGCAGTGAAATGTTGCTAAGTCACAAGAGTAACAAGAGCATTAAGAGGTGTACCCAAAGGGTGTGTAATCAGAAGAGGTTAAGAGAAACACCTTACGAAGAGGTCTTAGTACCTGCTTATCAAGAGTTCAGTAGTGATGAGATAAATGTCTCTCGATTGTTAGAGTAAAAGATGATGTAGACCAGTTAGAGATGTGGAATAGATCTATTGCTTCCAAGTGTTAGCTTTCGACTTAAGGGGGAGATGACAAGATGAGAAATCCAGTCAAGTGTTTGAGATTATGATGATACTGAATTCCAAAGAGTTTGGAGGATATCTTTTAGAGGTCCTTTTTGTAATTGAGTGATGTTAGAAACATGAGGTTGGTGTTCCTATCGCGATAGTTATGATGTGGTAATTCCATCAAAGGTTATAAAAGAAACGGATGAGGTTTTACTACGAGAAATAGTTAAATGAGATCCCTTAGTTGGATTCGAAGAAGTTTGTTAGTAGGACTCCATGTAGTTGTTAGAATACTAAGCTTGAATGTGGTGTTAAAGAGTAATAGTCTTGGAGATTCCCTATAGAGAGGTACAGAATCCGAACCTAAGGATTTGGGTTAAGCTTGAATACAGTGAGAGCATACCATTAGACTCAAACCTTAGTAAGAGTAACCCCATTCCATACCTAGTCCAGTCATCATTCGAGGACGAATGATCCCAAGAGGGAGATATTGTACCCCAGAAAGATTTCCGAACTAAGACTCGAACCGTTCTTCGTAGTGAGTGAGATTTTACCAAGGAATAAAAATTTTCTTAAGTTTTAAAGTCACTAGATATAGCACCTTGAGTTCCAAAAAGAATTAAATTGGAAATAGCAAAATCTGAAATTTTGCAAGTTAAGCTAAGTATGAGTTTTGGGTGGACTTCAAACGACCATAACTTCTAGCTCAAGATGATTTGGGTGTAATACCAGATACCGTAGGGAAGACCTTTAAATTATCTTTCCAACGCCACTGAGTTTACTCAGTTTCGAGTTCGTATAAGGGAGATATATACATTCGAAGTTGGGCTGTGTAGATAAGGAAAGTCAAAACCGGATTTTAGAGGGGTATTTTGGTCTTTTCCTTACCCAATCAGATTTAATTCATTTTTAGTAATATCTTAGGTGTCTAATCTAATTAGGTTCAGTTTTATAATCCTATTTTACGCCTAGGGTTTTAGTTGAGAGTTCAAAAATAGAAAAGAAGAAGAGAGAAGAGGAAAAAAGAGAAAGGATCGAAGCGTTCGTCGAAATTCTTGAGAGTTGTTGCGGATTGTCGCCATGGGTTTGATCCCTAAGAGGTATGTAACCTTCCATAGTGTTGGGTTTATTCACCCACACGCCAAACATATTACTTTCAGCGAAGTTTCATTCTCAAAAATTTGAAGGATTTAAGTTCTTGATAGGTTCTTGAAGTTCATTCTAAATCTTGTTTTGTTGGGATTTTTATGATATCTTGAGATTAAAGTAATTGTTTTGAGTGTTGTTTTGAGTAGATTAGTGTTTACTTAGGTTGGGTAATTGAATCTAAGGAAAACTTGAGAAAATAAATCGATTAAAATCGAATTAGGATCAGAAAACAAGAGGTGAAATTCGTCGAACTTGACTTTGGGAAAGACTGGGGCAGCGCACCCCAGATGCTCCCAAAGGGCTGGGGCGGCACGCCCCAGATGCGCCCAAATGGCTGGGGAGGTGCCCCTGCAGTGCGCCCATATGCATTCTTTGAAGTTAGGGACTGGCTCCCCGCATCCAGAACCCGCCAGGGTCACCTGCCCACTCCTTTTCCATCGGTTGTCCCGTTTAAGTCCCTTTCAAGTGTACCTTCACTCCCTTTGATTCCAATCACTTTAAAATACTTCCAAACACCTAGAAATCATTCATAACATGATCATAACCTTGAATTCATAATTCAAATTCAAGTTAAAGTTAAGAGTTAAGTCTTGAGAGTTCTTCCGATCATTTTGAGAGAGTTCCTTTGAGTCCTTCTGAGGAGTTTCTACAATTTCTAATAACTTGTTTCAAGACTCAAGTAAGATAGCATGAGAGTGAGGAGAATGTATTCATGAGTCTGCACTATCACCAAGATCATTCATATCGTGAACCATGACTCTTGAATTCATAATTCACATTCAAGAGAGAGTTAAGAGTAGAGTTCAAGGAAGCCTTTGAGTTCAACTGTGAATCCTTTGAGATCCATCATCGATTTGAGTTAAGTTTTGAGGAAGTAAGTAAGAGAATGAGAGGAGTGATATACATGAGATCCATGTAGTTATGTATTCCTTTGAGTCGAGTCGTTCATGCCCATAATTTCGTATGAACTCCATAAATTGAGCATCATTTAGAGTAGTAGTATCCTCAAGTTCTATGTCTTGAGTATTAAGTTCCTAATTCCCTTTGATATTATATTTATAATCATGGGAATATTACATGTTACCCATGAAGTCCTTGATTTGAATTATTCATGCCCATAATTCTGCATGAACCCTATAAGTCGAACAGTCTTGAGATGAGAAGTATGTTAGAGTCCTTGGATTGAGTAGTTCATGCTCATAATTCCGCATGAACCCTCTGAGTTGACTATTCTTGAAATGAGTAGTATCATTGAAGTTCTTAAGTTCCAAGTATTGAGTTCTATCTATGGTTATTCAAAACCTTGTATTGAGTCTTTCATGTCCATAATTCAACATGAACCATATTTTAAGAAGTCTTTTACAAATACCTTAAACTTGTTTTAAGACTTGAGCATTTAGTTGAGTAAGAGTGAAAAGTAAGTTCAGTTTCTTCAAAATATTATATGGGGACTATGTATTCCCAAAGAGTTTAAAATGTTTTCACATTTAAACAAGAAAAGGAAACCTTGATTCCAAAGAGCCTTTGAGGTAGTTTTCAGAAAAGATTAAACCCTTTCACAATTAATCAAGAGAGGGAATTTTTATTTCCAACATAGCCTTTGAGCACTAATCTCAAATCACAGAAGAAGTATGTTTTTAAACATAAAGAGCTATTATCATATTTTGGGAGTAGTATTGAGCACCGATATGGGGGAGCGTTCTGAGAACCCAAAGCCCCCATAAACCATGTAGCCATCATGGGTAGAAAAAGGGTCATACTTTTTAGATGAACCATTTGTGCTTTTTAGCATAAACTAGTGGATCCACTTAGTAGTTTAGGTTCTATACCCTTGGCAAGGTATAGGATGCCTTGGCAGTGTGAGGTAACACGATGTATCATCACTATAACTCTTAAGTTATGGTTGTCGGTTAGAGAAACTCCCACTGAAGTTATTTGTATTCATATATACACAGTTATTTGTATTTTTACATATATTTCAAAGTTCTAGTGTATCTTTGCATACACCCAGAGTTGACTTCTTCTTTTAAACAACTTTTCTTTATCTTACATTTGTTTTAAAATGACTTTATATTGAAATGAGTTCAGTTATGTTGAGTTGAGTATCCAGAGTTTGAGTACCAAGAGTCGAGTGTCTTATTATTGAGTTGAATACTTTATCTTTGAGTTAAGTATCTTATTCTTGAGTTGAGTCAAGTTGAGTGAGTTGAGAAGATGTAAGTATGTTTCCTTTTATCAAGTTTCAAGCTTATTTTTATGCTTTAGAATTCCTTTTACATGCTCGTACATTCCACGTACTATGCCATTTCGCCAGCATCTTTTCATGATACAGACGTAGGTATTCAGGATCATCAACAGGAGCTTCATTGATACATTCGGTAGTTCGAGTTAGCTATGGTGAGCCTCCTTGTTTCCGGACTATTTCATTTACTTTTCAGTTTAGTCAAGATGTCGTGGGTCTTGTCCCGACTTCCATCTTTATCAGTTAGAGGCTTCTTAGATAGTCAGCATAGTTGAGAAGTCTGTATTATTTATTATATTAAATGTCTTAAAGACTTAAGTTGCCTATTTTATGACGAGTTGAATAATTTATTTTATTCAATTTTCTTTTGATTTAAAGCTTTCTATTTAAGTTTGATGAATTTTATTCAATTTTTAAGCTTTTGCATGCTTCAGTTAGTCTTCCGCTTGTAGTCAGCCAGGATAAGGGTTCGCTTGGGGATCAACAATGGTCTTCAAGTGCCGGCCACGCCCAGGGTGTAGACTCGGGTCGTGACACACGTAATTTTTGACCGAATAAAAAGATTTATACTATTTTTATTCCTTAAATAATTGTTTTATGTCTAAGTTAGATATTTTGATTTTGTCTTATTTTAGTAAGTTTATTTTAAAAGATTTGAAATTAACGAAAATATATGTTTATTTTAATTTAGTAATATTTTCTTTTTATAATTTTCTATTAGCTACTTAATTTTTATTTGTTTGAAAATATTTAATTTATATTATATTATATTATATTATATTTTAGTTGACCACGCGGATTACCACAAGTCTTCAGAGATCGTGTAAATTGGTATCAGAGCCAAAGAACTGTAACACCCCGACTTTTCTAAACGTCTAAATTAATTCATACATTCGTGGAAAGACAAAGAGGGTGAGTAATAAATTAAAAATGATGTGGTATGTCATATTTTAAGCGTTCAAGGGTTATATCTCAAGTTTTGAAGTCACACCTGGCGAATCTTTCACTCTACCTCCTCTTATTAAGACCATAGAATGTTCTGGATCAGGTAGGGCATCCGTTTACGACGTGGGTGGAATTAGCAGTTTTCTCTATTTTCTTCAATGGTAGGAAATGCATCTGCCGTGCTTAGGCCCCTTCTTCCCTTACCTAATGAAAGAGTCCACCGCCTGCCTTAGTAAGGTAAGTCGCAAAATAAAAGTGGGCGAAAGTTATCGTAAGTTCCTTTTTAAAGATTTCTCTGAAATTTGGGTCAAATGTTTCGGAAGTTTTATCCCAATCTATAACGAGTTATGGGTCCTACGACCCATTAAATCAAAGGTCTATGAGGCTAGTTTCCAACGCATCAAACGGTTTGTTCATATGACTTTAGAATAAAGAGATATTTGCATTTTGCGAGACTGCGCAAGCAGGCACGTGAGGTGGGTCCCCTAAGTCGGTGGAAGCTTATAAGATAGCATCTTCTTCATTTTTCTTCATTCCAAATCGTGAGAAACCCACGAAAATCAGAGAAATACTCCTCAAATCATCCTTGTGTGTTCATGATCTATTCTTGGCCTTTTATCAAAAATTGCCCTAAGTCGCGAGCTCATCATTTTGGTATAATTTTCACGGTGAATTGAGCGGTGTAGTTCTGTGGAGGTTATGGCAGTAGGGTTTTTTTCAGTGGAGTGATTGTATTCAAGTGTTTTGGTTATTTAAAGAAAGGTAGGAATCACCTTTTATCAGTTTACGGATACCTTAGGTCTTGGATTATAGTTTACGATAGGAATCTGTATCGATTGTCGAATTGTCGTAGTAATTTTTACCCTTAATTACTGATTGATTTTACCTTTTACTTTAGTGTTGTAGTGGTGTGGATAGAGGTGTTTTCAACATAAATTATAAAGGAAAATGTATGTTAAGGCTACTCCCTTCGTTCGGCATGTTTCCTTAGAGCTTGGGAGTGATATAATAGAGTAGTTAATGTTAGTTATGTTGTAGATGTAATTATGAGTGGTTGGCTGATTGAGTGGTTATAAGCCCTTATTTTAGGGACTCATAATTTGTTCAGAACAACCCTAAGTTAGGAACGACTTGGACATTACTCATATATATTGTTTATAGCTAAATTGCTCGCCTTCAGCCTATTTAATTGTTTGTTGTCACCCTTGGGGCTATTGTGGTTAGTTGTTGAGCTATGAACTGTCTATGGGGGCTATGATGTTGTCAAATAGGACTATGATATTGCCAAAGAGGGCTATATGTTGCCCACGGGTCTATATTGATGCCATAGAGTGTTATGTGTTGCCTACGGGGCTATTTTGACGCCAAGGAAAGCCATGTATTGCCTACAAGGCTATGTGATGCAAAAGAGGGCTTCGTGCAGCTCACAGAACTATGATGTTTCCTAAGAGGGCTATGCAGTACCTACGGGGCTATATCGTTGCCAAAAAGGGCTATGAGACTTTTTACAAAGACAAGGGACTACCTATAAGGTTATGTAGATTGATTTGGCACCTTCTGGGCTTATGGGGGCCTAAGTAGGTGGTATGTTTTTTGTACCTACCGAGCTTATGAGGGCTTGGTTAGGTTGATGTCTGATCATTATTGTATTTTATTAGATTCAGTAATGGGTTGGCATGCTTATCTAAATTTGATTTCCATACCTAATTGTTTTTGGTATATTATGATACTTGCTCATTTAGTCTATAGCCTTTCATACTCTGTACATTATTTTGTACTGACGCCCCATTGCCTGGGGGCGCTGCATTCATGCATGCAGGTCTTGATAGACGACCGAGTAGACCTCCTCAATAGCAGGATTGAATTCTATCTGGTTGGCTAGCCCCTTTCCTCCGGAGCTGCCAGAGTTTAGAGGATTGTTAGCTTTTGTTGTGTATATTTTTATAGATAGGCTGGGGCCCTGTCCCGCCAATCTTTACTACTTTTTTAGGCTTGCAGACAAGTGTGTGGGGTGTATAGCTACGTTATGTCCATACTGGCCTATGTTGTTGGTTTACTGAAGCTTGTGAGCTGTTTGATGTATTGTATTGAGATATACCTGCTTTTAGTTTTGGTATAGATATCATGGTGGCCTCGACGGCCTAATCAGGACTTATGTGCTAGTTGGCTATTTATTTATATGATCTCCTGGGAGTAGCTGTTTCTTTTATAGATCAGTTGACAGGGGGCTTGCCGGCCGAGGGCTTAGTTTTAAGCCGAGATATACTTGTTTGTTTTCTTGATTGCGTGTGGCTGCCATGCGCTAGTAGCAAATGGTTCAGCAGGGTCGGCTCGAGCCAAAGTTTTAGCATTAGGAGACAGTTGCGCCCTCGAGTTTGGGGCGTGGAAAACTTTGTATCAGAGCAACGTCGTATTCTAGGGAGTCTGCAAGCCGTGTCTAGTAGAGTCTTGTTTATGAATGTGTTGTGCACCACATTCGATAAGCAAGAAGTTTCAAAATTTGACTCAAAATTAGGATATTGGCAGATCCAAATATTTAAAGAGCATGCTTATAGAACAACTTTTAATGTCCCATTTGGACAATATGAATGGAATGTTATGCCATTCGGTTTGAAAAATGCTCCATCTGAATTTCAGAAAATCATGAACGATACTTTCAATCCATATATAGATTTCATCATTGTTTATATTGATGATATTTTAGTATTCTCAAAAACATTTGAAATGCATATTAAGCATCTTGATATCTTTAAGAAAATTGTTATACAAAACGGTTTGGTCATTTCTAAATAAAAAATGAGTTTGTTCCAAACTGATGTTCGATTTCTAGGACATCATATTTGTCAAGGAAAAGTTATCCCGATTCATAGATCAATCGACTTTGCATCAAAATTTTCTATGAGAAGTGAGACGAGCGATGACACTACCGATGATAACCATGAAGCTCAACCTGTTGAAAAAACTATCTCAGAAGATACTCTGAGAAAGGCGGAAGATTTCCTCAAAATATTTAAGGAAAAGGACATCTTTTTCTAGCAATAGGTAAGCATTAGGATGGATATATGACCCGTTAAAAATATTTGTTTCAATTAAGCATGTGGTTACACATCTTTTTCGTGAGATATTAAAATAAATTCAAGGATGCCGTGACGCACCTTGTCCAAAACTATAATTGTATTTCATTAATTTAAAATAACACTTTTAGATAAAGTTAATAAGTGTGATGCAAAGAAGACAGTTATGTCTCTAAACGTCAAGACCAAGAATGCGGTTACGCATATACGTTGAGACCAAATAAAAGTTCAACAAATAAAAAAAATGCGAGCAAATCATGGCTACAACATAATTATCCAAAAATAATAATAATAATAATAATTTCAAGTATAACTCAATAAAAGCGACCGTGCTAGAACCACGAGACTTGAGGGAGGCCTAATACCTTTCCCTCGGTCAACTTAATTCCTTACCCGAATTTCTAGTTCGCAAACCAAAAAAGAGTCATTTCCTTTTGATTAGGGATTAAACAAAATGGTGACTTGGAACACCATAACTCAATTCCAAGTGGAGACTCTAAAAAAATAAAAATAATCCCTAAATCAATACTGTCACTTAAATTGGAAAAACCCTATCCGCCTCCCATGTGCGCAAAAAGGGGTGTGACAATTAGAATAACTAATAATTAAGAAGTTTTAAAATACATGGTAAGAGGAAAATATATTTTAAAAATTAAGAAATTCTAAAATATATTGTAAGAGAAAAATATTTGGTTAAAGTTTTAAAAATAATTAAAATTTGTCATTAGTTTGGGGGGAAAAAGAGTTGAACCAGGGGAAGGATTCAATGGAACAGTGGCCACCTCTACCATCAAGGGAGGAAACACCAAACATTAAGGAAGTAGACAAGCCAAAAGGCAATTTGGGGAGTGAAATTCCTACTCAAATTAGTGGGAACCTACCAGGTGAGATGCAAGGAAGTGAGACAGAAGGTGATACACAGAGGAAATTAGAAGTAAATGTTGAGCCAGGTAAGAAGTGGGTGAGTTTTTTCAATTCAAATAGGATGTTAGCTAAAGGAATGAGTCTGAGCCTATGTTAACCCAGTAATGAGGAATGGAGAACAGGTCATTAAATTGAAAAAAGAAGAAGTGGAAAAAGAAACAGCAGAATGGAAGCAAGTTGTTATCCTCTATGTGAATTGCTGCAATTGAGAGGTATATTGCACTCTAGGTGAATACAGTTAGTAAACCTAAAGTATATTGCCATAATGATGGTTACTTCTTAGTTAGGTTTGCTAGCTTGGATGGTAGGAATGAAGTGTTGTATTCTGGCCCTCATATGCTTAATAAGAAACCTATTATAGTTAAAGTTTGGAGTGTTGATTTTAACTTTAATAAGGAGGTTTTGCAAACAGTGCCAATTTGGGTGAAATACCCCAACCTGCCGTTGAATTGCTAGAGTATGGATTCGCTAAGTAGAATTAGTAGTGGACTAGGGGTTCCATTGTATGCTTATGAATGCACTACTAAGGTTGACAAGATTTCTTTTGCAAGAGTGCTAGTTGAAATGGATGTAGCAAGGGAATTGCCAAAGAAACTCAAAGTGGAAGATCCAAATGGGAGAGCTTTGAACAAGAAGTGAAGTATGAATGGATTCCAGAATACTGTCCTAAATGTATGCAGGTAGGGCACAAAAGTACTACAAAACAGGGTCCTCGATATAAAATAGCTCCTAAGATTGTCAATAAATGGGTTTAGAAGCAAGATATTACCAATGTGACCAGAGTTCCACAAGTAACAAATGGAGAAAAAGATAAGGGGAAGAAACAAGTAAGTGAATAGGTAGAAACATGGCAACAAGTATTTCCAATAATAATAGCTAGAGGAAGTGTAGGTACACAGACAAATGCACCAGAGGTGAGGATGACAAATGGCTTTGATACATTAGTAAGAATGGAACAGGGTTCAACAAGTGTAACAGAGGGTAATGAAAGTGGAGGAGAAGGATATAGAGGAAATTTACTAGAAATGGTTACATGAAGCTGGTCACACGGAACACAAGGGGAATAAACGGAACACAGGGGGAATAAATAAACTTCATAAACAAACGAAACTCAAATTGCTTATGAAGGAGAATAATGTTGGAATTATGGCAATTTTAGAACATAAAATAAAGAAACACTTAGCAGGAAAGATCACAAAAAAATAGCACAAGGATGGAAATAGGAAGCAAATTATGAACACACTGATAAGGGTAGAATCTGGCTAATGTGGAATCCTCAGGTGAGTGATTGTTTGATTTTGAGTAAATCAGACCAATATATACACAGAAGGGTGGTAGTGAAAAGGAATAACATGGTGTTTTGTCTAGTGGTTATCTATGGATTACATACTATTCATGATAGACTACAATTATGGGAAGATTTGAAGCAAAAGGTAGTCAATACACAAGAACCCTTGATCTGTATGGGTGATTTCAATGCAATGTTAACAGGTGCTGATAGAATTAATGACAATCCAGTTCAGGAGATGGAAATAAGAGACTTTAATGAGTTTATAATAGATGCTGGTATGACAGAATTGAAGGCAACATGAAGAGAGTCTACCTGGTCAAATGGATGCATATGCAGTCAGATTGATAAAGCAATGGTGAATGCAGAATGGATGTTGAATATGAACCAATTAGAGATTAGTTTTAGGCAACCAGAAACATCTGATCATTCTCCATTGAGTCTGGAGTTGGACAGTAATATGAGAGGTAATCACAAGGCTTTCAAATTTTTCAACTGTATTGCTGCTCATCCAGATTTCTTACCAAAGATGAAGGAAGCATGGAGAGGTGGACATATAAGGGATCTGAAAGAAGTATGGTTTCAGATCAAGAAAGTGAAAGAAAACCTTAAGCAACGTAAAAGCAAAGAATTCATAAGGGTGAAGAATATTGTAAGGGACATTAGGGGAAAATTGCAAAATATACAGGAGATAATGAGGGATCCATCTGCAGTAGCTCAGAATAGACAACAAGAAAAGGAAATGCAAATCCAAGTAGAGAAATGGAGCATGATTGAAGAGTGCAATGCATCAGTAGTCCAGAATTTAGTGGTTGAGATTGGGTTATGCAAACACTGCTTACTTCTATGCACACATGAAGAATAGGGTGGCTCAAAACACAATCACAAAACTTAAGACTGCAGATGGTAATATAGCCCAGACACAGGAAGAAATTGAGCTGGAAGTGAGTACATTCTATACAAATTTGCTTGGTAAGGCTGCTCAGAAGTTACCTAGTGTGAATGCTATGACTATGAGGAATGGTAAGGCCCTTAATAGAGAACAACAGTTATTACTAGCAGCTAGGGTGACAAGAGAGGAGGTGGAAATAGCACTCAAAAGTATACATGATATGAAGGCCCCGAGAATTGATGGTTTCAATTCTTTCTTCTTTAAGAAGGCTTGGATAGTGGTTGGAGAGAACATCTTGAATGCAGTTTTGATGATCTTTGACACAAGTCACATGTACCAGCCTACTAATTGTATAGTAGTGACTGTTATTCCCAAGATTGCCAATCCTACTAAAATTAGGGAGTATAGACCTATTTCATGTTGCATAACATTGTACAAGATCATTTCAAAAGTGATTACTATAAGGTTTCAGAAGGTGATGAATTCTTTACTTGATCCTAATCAATCAGTTTTTGTTCGAGGGAGCGTTATAAATGACAATATTATCCTAAGCCATGAGCTATTGAAAGGGTATAATAGGAAAGGTATTTGCAATAGATTCGTGATAAAAGTGGATATAAAGAAAGCATATGACTCAATTGAATGGAGTTTTCTAGAGGAAATATTATATGAACTTAAGTTTCAAGCTAAAGTGATCAAGTGGATAATGTTGTGTGTCACCACAGTAACCTATTCATTTCAAGTTAATGGAAGTACAACAAAACCATTTAAAGCTCAGAGATAGACAAGGTGACCCCATATCCCCTTTCTATTTGTATTGTCTATGAATTATCTCACCAAGAACCTAACAAGCTTACATACAAACCCTGAGTTCCATTATCATCCAAGGTGTAAGAAACAGAGAATTATCCAGCTGAGTTTTGCAGATGATTTATTGATGTTCTGTAGGGGTGATATCAAGTTTCTTAGAAGCTTATATAAGTGCTTTATGTTTATTCCAATGCATCAGGGCTGGTGGAATATGTGGACAAAATCTGTATTTTTTTGGAGGGATAAAACAGAATGTACAGGATCAAATACTACAAGATCTCCAATTTGTGAAAGGTGAGCTCCCATTCAGGTATTTGGGAGTCCCCTTGAGTACAAAAAGAGTGTCTATTGTCCAATGTAAACCCCTTATTGAAAAAATGTTGAATAGAGTCACTTGTTGGACCAATAAAGTCCTTTCATATGCTGGCAGAGCTCAATTGGTGAAGAGTGTATTGTTTTCTATACAAACCTTTTGGGCACAAATCTTTGCCCTTCCTAAGAAGATCATACATGCTATTGTGAGTATATGTAGAAAGTTTCTATGGACAGGAAATGTGGAGGCATCAAAGAAAGCATTAATAGACTGGGAGAAGTTATGTTGGCCCAAAGCAAGTGGAGGTCTGAATTTCCTGGATGTGTTCATCTGGAAAAATGCTGCTATTGAAAAGTTACTATGGAATCTCTATAAGAAAAAGGATAAATTATGGGTGGAATGATACATAGTTATTATGAGAAAAAAGGAATTTGGAGCATCCAAGCAAATCAAGCATCTTGGCTTGTACAAAGAATACTTAAAGCTCATAAACATCTTCAAGCTACTGGTTACAACGAGTATAGTTTAAAGAAAATGGAACAGTACTTTATTAAAAAGGTTTATGAAAAGATGAGAGGAGATGGGGAGAAAGTGGAGTGGAGAAAGCTGATGTGGTCCAACTATGGTGTACCAAAATGGCTACTCATATTGTATTTAGCTCTAAACAGAAGGCTGTCAACAAAATATAGAATGGAAAAATGGGGAGTAACATCTTATTTGACATGTCCCTTGTGTCAAGTGGAGGATGAAGATATTGATTACCTCTTTTTTGCATGCAAGTTCACTGCTGGAATATGGAAGAAGCTGCTAGCTTGGCAAATAATACATCGTACAGAAGGGTAGTGGCATGAAGAAATACAATGGGCAACAACATATATGAAGAGCAACATCAACAAAGCTTAAGGTGTATAGGATGGTTTTGGTAGGAACCATCTATCACGTGTGGATAGAGCGTAACACCAGAATCTTTCAGTCCAAACAGAGAAATGAGGAGTTCATGATTAGACACATCATTAAAGAAATACATGGAAGAGGAACCCACCATAGGAAGATAGGTAGTAGACTTTGAGAACTCAATGTGTACCCTTAGGATAGAAGACGTGAGAAGAGTTTGATAGCTAGAATGTGACGTTTCAGCAAGTCTTGGAGCATGGCTGTCCAAGTGTGCTGTTTTTTCAGTTATGTAATGTTCACTTTGGTAAATAAAATTTACTTACCAAAAAAAAACTTCTACTAATGTAGAAGTGGTAGGACTCCTTTTTTGGTTATAACTAATACAAATCATAGTTTGGATTCAATTAAATTTTGGTGTCCATTAATTTCCGTCAATCAACCATGAGTTTGAATATTTTCCAGCTCGAGATAATATTATAACATCTATTAGATAAACATCAATACTCCTCTATTTGCTAGCTATATTTTTGGATGATTGAAATAATATTTTATTTAACTGTATAGATCTATTTAGTGTTTTGCTTGTGTAGTTGTGTATCATGTTTAATTGATTGTATATTTTTGTAAGAAAGAAAATAAAAGAAAAATCGACATGAATATCTACTCTTTTAATAGGACTCTTAGAGTCTTAGTTATGATGTATCTTTGGAGAAGAAAAAACAAAAAAATATGTAAGTTCTCTCTATCTCTACATATATGAAGGGAAAAGAACAGTTATATCATGATAGCTTTCAAGAGAGGCAGCAAAAAAATCATGATTTAGTAAAAGGACCAAAAATAGCACAATTAACAGATCGTCACAGGGAGTTGAATCTATCAAAAATACATAAAAACTCCAATCGAATTAAAGGATAATTGGAGGTCATATATGAAAAACAAAGGAAGGATCAATTCACACGAGGCACTTCAGTTTACCTGAAAGTTAGTCACAAAGGTATGCTAGTACGAGGTTGGAGGACCACATTCTTGAGATTTGAAAGTAAAAAATGAAAATGAGTAGCTACGGGAAATGAGATAGATGAATCTACATTTTACAAACGTGAGAAAGGAGATACTCACCTTGTAGACGAATCAAGATACATAGGAGGTAGGACTAATAAGTTCATAAAACTTGATGCTGCCATGGATGATACAGAGAAGTTGAAGAGTTACTTTTTTAAATCCAAAGAGAAGATATAGAGGATAGATTTTTTTTTCTTTATATACGAAGAAATTTCCCAATATGTAATTATCTTACTCTCTGTGTCTCATTTTAGTTGACCACTTTCATTTTACATGCATATTAAGAAATGATAAATAAGAGGATAGTGTTACCAATTTATCCCTTAAGAACTTCTTTGGAACTTTACAAACAAGTATGAATACTTTCAAGAAAAATTAATTGCAAGGGTAATATGGGAAAAATTCAACCTATGTTTTCCTAATTTAGTAAAGTTATCAACTAATATGGGACAACTATTTTTAGTATAGTGATCAACTGATATGGGACAAACAAACTGTTACGCGTAGGCATGGGTTAGAAAGAAACTTTTTAGAGATAAACTCTAACGCACGAAATGTATATGAAAGAAGTGAAGGAATTTCCAAATGTTGGAGTTTCCTAACTATAGATGTGGCGCGCTTCACACCGATAACTAGGACTCTACAGACACGGCTTCATAGACTCCCTAGGACTCTTGAACTCTGTGCTCTGATACCAAGTTTGTCATGCCCCGAGCCTACACCCTGGGCGAGACTGACACTCGAGAACCATTTTTGGCCCCAAGCGAATGCTTGGACTGTCTTACTTACTTAGCGGAAGACTTAGACATAAGAAAGAGAATCAAAATACAAGGTAACTCAACATGTCTCAAACTGAACTCATAATGTTTTAAAAATAAACATTTAACTTAGCCAAATAGCAACTCAAATCTGAACATAAGCCAATAACAAAATGATGATGAATGAAATAACATCTGACTGACTATCTATGAAGCCTCTAAAACAACTGAGATGAATGTCGGGACAGGCCCACGACATCCTAATGAACTAAAATGATAAAGTAATTAAATAGGGGGATCCTCCGGAATGCAAGGAGGCTCACCAACAACTCTAAAGATCAATTGGATCAATGATGCACTAGATGCTGATCCTGGTTACCTGCATCTGCATCATAAGACGATGCAGGCCAACTGGCATCAGTACATTGAATGTACGAGTATGCGAGTTGGAATGCTAAACACAACTTAAGCTAGAAACGAATCTGAAAGGAACTGAAGAACTTACCTGGCTCAACTCAACTCAACATAACTAAACTCATTTCAATATAAAGCAGTTTAAAAACTAGTGCAATATAAAGAAAAACTATTTAAAACATGATGTCAACTCTGTGTGTTTGTAAAGATACATATAAATCTGAAATGTATGTAAAAATACAAATAACTGTGTATATAAGAATACAAATAACTTATGTGGGAGTTTCTCTCACCGACAACCATCACTTAAGAGTTATAGTGATGATACAGTTTGTTACCTCACACTGCCAAGGCAACCTATACCTTGCCAAAGGTATAGGACCTGAACTACTAAGTGGATCCACAAGTCTATTCTAAAAAGCACTAAGGGTTCATCTAAAAACTATGACTGTTTTATACCCATGATGGCTACATGGTTTATGGGGGGATGTGGGTTCTCTGAACGTTTCCCTATATCGGTACTCAATACTACTCCCAAAATATGATACTAGCTCTTTATGTTTAAAAACATACTTCTTCTATGATTTGAGATTAGTGCTTAAAATCTTAGCTCAAAGGCTATCTTGGAAATCAAAGTTTCCCCTCTTGTTTCATTTCGAAAGCGATTACTCTTTTCTGAAAACTAGCCTGAAGGCCATTTGGAAATCGAGGTTTCCTTTCTTGTTTAAACGTGAAAACATTTTAAAACCTTTGGGCATACATAGTCCCCATATACTTTTGAAGAAATGAACTTCAAGCTTTACTCTTTACTCTTTACTCAACTTGAACTTTAAGTCTTAAAACAAAGTTGACACATTTATAAAAGACTTTTGAAAACTTTGAATAACTTCCCTTGACTTTGACCTTAACTGCTCCTGACTTGACTCTTAAATGGTCCTTGAATTGAATTATAGATTCAAGGATTGTGATTTGTGATTGGAAAAATCTCATGATGTTTAGGAATGATTTTAGATAGCTAAACATGAGAAAACACCAAAAATATATATATCTGAGGGTAAGTCCGCGACGCAGAGAAGCTTTTAAAATTTAGTTTTGAAAATGACTTTTGAGGCAAAATGCTCCGTGACGCGAAACGAAAATTCCCAGTTCTGGGAACAAACTCCGCGACGTGCCCCTCCTGCCAGATTTCGTTTGACGAAATTTCTTCTTCGTTTTTCAGCTCTAAACCCTCTAAGCTCCATGGGTTCTTTCACCAATTACTTAGAATCGATTAAATGTTCAAAGTACATCAGATTCTACTCAAAATCAAACCTAAAACTACATATTCGGATCAATCAACTCCTCAACAAACTCAATGAAACAAGAATTTAATGGAACTTCAACAAACCCATCAAGAACTCAATTTCTAAGCTTTCAAGAACTTAAATTCGCTGAAATAAATCATTGGCGCGTGGGTGAATTAACTCAACGCTATGTGATCTCACATACCTTGTAGGGATCATCTCCGACGAAATCTACAAGCTAATCTCGACGATCTTGACGAATCTTGAACGTTCTTCTCCTTTCTCCTCTTCTTTTCTCTTCTCTCAAAACCCTAACTCTTTTGGTAAAAGTGTTAACTGATCTAATTCAGCTTAGAACCCTAATTAATTACCAAAAACGAATTAAAATAAAAGGGTAAGGAAAAGACCAAACTACCCCTTCAAAATTCGGATTGAACTTTCCTAATTCCAACAACCCAACTTCCAAAGAGCATAACTCACTCATACGAACTTGGAATCACGCAAACTCGGCGGCGTTGGAATGATCATTCCAAGAGATTTCCAACCATATCTATAAATACACCTAACTCATCCTGAGCTAGGAGTTATGGCCATTTGAAGTTGACCAAAAACTCATTTTTCCTAACTTAAACAATTTTCCAGATTTTTCATTCTTTCCAAGAATGACTATTTCCAGTTCTTTGCTTCTTCCTAGTTATTTCAATTTGCGAGATGTTACACTTATAACCCTATGCGGGCACGTAGTTCTGGGACTATGAGGGTACGTTGAACCCTAGTCCAACTCGGTGCTAAGTCTACTCCCAACTAAATACATATGAAACTAAAATGCACTAAATACTGAATAGCTCAAAATACTGACATGCTAACTGAGAATGCAACATTTATATACTGAGAATGTGACATTAAAAAACTGGAGCATGATTTTTTGTTTAACTGACCTAGCAAGTATAATTTTCATGAACTAAGAGAATTTACACAAACTAGGGTTTTGAGTTTTATACAAGAACTTAAGCAAAGTTTCCAAGAAAACATGTTATTTAGACTAAGGATACTATAGCAGCTGAAATTACCATAATTCCCAAGATTTTACAAACCCTAGGTTTAAACAAGTTATGTGGAATCAAGCAGATGAATTATAGGGACCTAGTGGATGAAAGGAACCCACTAGTGAAATCCTACATACATGGTGACAAAATCTACGGAGAAATCCTTTGGATTTCGAAGCTGAACTTTGAAGAATGCTTCTGCTTGTTCTTGGGAAAACTATCGCCTCTTTTCTCTTCTTTTCCTTCTAAGTTAGGTCATTTTAGGAGAATGAGGGTTTTAGGTAGTTTATGACTAGTTTACTAAGCTTAGACATAGTAAAACAATGTAGTTTAAGTACCAAATGAATAGTTGAAAAGACCGATGCGACCCTGACTTAAATGCTGCCGAACTGACTTCAAGAGGGGCTTCACGAGCCGTCATGATCCTAATGGCCCATCTAGCAGCTCGTGAAGATGTCCTGCCCAACAGGGCTTCACTAAAATGAACATAACTTTTTACTCGTATGTAGCTTGGAATTAGGCAATCTAGGTGGCGTTAGAAAGAGGACTCAGAGATCTTTAATTTGATAGGTCATGGACCATCTAATTTATTTTGTACTGATTGGTATGGCCTTATGAAGTTAATCCTAAAGTCAAGTCTGACAAGTCTCCTTCACGGACGACTTCACAGTCTGTGTGGAGCTCCACAGATCGTTTAGATGTCCGTGGTGCTTAACCAGTGAGTTTGGGGGTTAAACCTCACTTAAAAGCTGATGAATTGACTTCAATACAGGCTTTATGGACCGTCATGAGGACCATGGCCCGTCAAGTGGGTCGTGAAGATGCTCTACCCGACAAGGCTTCACTAAAACGAGCATAACTTTTTATTTCGGGCTCGGAATTAGGCAAACTTGGTGGTGTTGGAAAAAGGCCTCAAATACTTTTAATTTGATAGTTTTTAGGCCACCTAAATCATTTTGTGATGAAAGATATGGTCATTTGAAGTTGACCCAAAACTCAAAGTCTATCAAGCCTCTTCCACGATCCACTTCATGGCTCATGTGTAGCTCCACGGACCGTCTAGTGGTCTGTGGTACTTCAAAGTAGCCATGGTGGTTCTGTGTCACCCTCATGGGCCACTACAAGTCCCGTGTGGAGTTCCATGGACCGTTTAGTCATCCGTTGTCTTTCACTTTTTGCTAGGTGCACAACCACAAGCAGGGTGATAGGTCTTGGTTCTCTTCACAGAACGTGGACCCCTCTGTAGTTTGCCCTTTTCTCTTGTTCAATCTTAGTTCTAATTTTTGAGGTGTTACATTAATTATCAAATCTGAAGGTGTTTGGTGAAGATTTAGTGAGATGTCAGCTGCAACTTTAAAATAGGAACTACAAATTTAGCGTGTTATTTTTTCTATTGTACAGGCGATACCATGATTATTTTCTCTTCATTTAGTCAACAAGCTAAAGCTAGAGAATGAATCAAATCCCTCAAAGCTCAGGCATTACTTCCTTGTTTATTAAAAAATTTAAAAGTTACAATCTTTTAACTTTATTTACAATTCAGTGACATTAACAAACGAAGTTATTCAAAATATTATAAGTGAGAAACAAAAGAATTGTATTCTCTTTCTAATTGCAACTACATACTTTTTAAACTTCTCAAATTGTTGCTTTAAAATTCTACCACCACCTTTCTACAAATGTTACTATTGCTTGACCGGCGTAATAATTTAAAAATAAATCTTCATGTGAGCCAAAAGCATTGTATACTTTGTATTTATATGCATAGTACCATTCAATTTATACACACCAATTAGTTATAATCAAGTTTTGATGTTTTGGTCAATTTTTTTTGGTTATTTGAATGACTTGATGATTTGAGAAGACGAGTTTTGAAAATGATTGAGATATCAAAGCATGTGTTACCTCTAACAAAACTCTTTGCTCATAAATAAATTTTATGTAATTTATGCATGTATCTCAAATCTAAGTACTTCTATCATTTTATAATTGTAGACCTTACAACTAACAAGTCATTCTAAGTAATTCTATCATTTGATATTTGTAGACCTTATAACTAACATGTCATTCTAAATACAACTCTATGCACATATTGTAGAATTGAATTCACTGGGCAATAAAGCGGATAACTGTTAGTAGAATATTTGTACCGAGTAAATCTCTTTCAAGACATTCAATTAAAAATAAAGCAATGATTTTCTCTTGCTCCGAGGCCAAGTGATGAAGTGCCTAGATAATAAAATTCTTGAATTGTTCTTCAGGAGAGAGTGAAAAATTAAAATTGAAGATTGCTATGTGGACATTAGTAGAGATGTATTACGTAATATTTTATTTTAGAATGGAAAATATGTTTTTCTATCTTTCTGTTTTTCTTATTTTCATTCTAATCTTGATTCATCGTACTAACATTTTTGATTAATCAGATCTAAACATATGAGGTCATCAGACATGTAGTTCTACTACTACATCTCAGGTTCTAATTCTTCCATTTGATTCTAGAATACTTGAATACTTTGTGTATCATGAGATTCATATGAAAGATAGTCACCTTTACTATATTCTGAACATCGATGAACTATAAACAACAGAATTCAAGATTGTTGTAGTGTAGTTTTACTGAGTTTCAATTGTAATTTCTGAAACTCTTTGTCCGTCCGAATGTTTATATGAAACCTTTAGTTCATTTTGTTAATATTTAACATTGATAGCCCTCAAAACCAAGTCACTGCAATACGTTTCATAACACAAACTTATAAAAGCATGCACTATTTAATTTTGATAACTAGACACATTAAGATACAAGTCACAGGGTAGATATTTCAACTTCACTATATATATATTCTAATCACGTTTTCCCTTTTTTTAGTCGTCGGGCATTTTGTGAAGCTTTTGGGAAGCTAAGTTTGATCACTACGAAATTTTGTATGCTTCATATCTTTTTTATGTTATTGGTCCACATAAAATCAAGAATGAACAAAGGTTAGTAATTGTACAATGCACAAGAAGGATAAATTATTTATTAATTAGTTCATGTCATGCATAAAAAACTGCTCTCTTAAGCTTCTACTACACCTTTATTCAAAATGTCATGGTCATGAAGTCTCTATATTATGCAATGTTCATAAGAAGAACTTCAGTTGTAAGGTGTAAGATTGCATATTACAAATTATTTTGATGTATCAACTCACTTGTCTATTTACAAGTGTTTACTTTAGTTTTTTATGATCTAAATCTCAAAAGAAGGGATTAACTAAAAGAAATTTATTTGTTGACATAAGGAATTTATGTCTAGTAATACATTGATATAACTAAAACATCTACTCAGATATGTTTTTATACTTCACAGTCTGCATATCATGAAATGAATGACTTCAAGTACAAAGGAAAGGGACTTTTTCCTTATCCTTGGTTGTTGAGAACATTGAAATAGAGACATGGTATAATTTATGTGGGGTACCGTTTATAATTCCTTGTAGAAAGATGCTCCTATATGTAAGGATAATGTAACGTAGGAGTTTGAGCGAAAGTCTATTTGTATTTAAAGAAGTCGTGTAATTAGTTTTAGATTAGGAGTCCTTAACAAATACTACTTTGGAGTCCTATAAAATATACTCATGTATATATTGATGTATTAACGTTATGAATTGAATAAGATTGAGAGGCATCCTTAACATGGTATCAAGCGCTATAGGAGGTTAAATCAACCCAATTTTTTTTCTTCACACAAAAAAAATCGAGATCTACCAATGATATTTCATGGGTGAAGCTAGCAGCCCTTCCATAATGCCTACTGTTTCACCATCTCCAAAACTCGCACATCAATTACCTGTAAAACTCTCATCTTTGAACTTTTTATTGTGGAAGACACAATTTATGCCTATGATATATGCATGTGGCTTGAATCATCATATTGATGGTACTACACAGACGCCACCACAATTTTTGGACGATACCAATACAAAACCCAATCTGGCGTATACGGTCTGGTTACGTGAAGACCAAATTGTTCTAAGTTTCATTGTTGCTTCTGTTTAAGAAAGTATCCTGCCTCAATTGGTTGGAGCGGCGACTGCTTGTGCAGCTTGGGACAAACTTGTTGCTGCATATACTTTAGGATCAAGGTCTTACATTCATGAACTCAAATCGCAGTTGCACACTCTACGTTGTGACAATGCCAATATTGTTGCACTGCAGCATCCAATTCCCAATGATGATTTGGTAGAATTTGTTCTTGCCGGACTAGGACCTTCCTTTCATCCTTTTACTAGGTCACTTGAATCGCGTCAAGAGGATATTACTTTTGATGCATTGTATGAACTCTTGTTGGATGGTAGCCGACACACAAGTACTCAAAAACCTAACCCCTGCGGCTGCTCGTGAATGGTGACTTAGAAGCCTCTCATGGCTGCCGCAGCCTCTCCCCAATCTAAAATTGTAGGAGAGTCAAACCTTAACAATACCTATGCATCTCTAATGAATTATAATCCTACGGAATCGACCAAAACAATCCTGAAACCTATTCAATTAATACACGGGGAACCAACTATCCGATTTACTTTTAAGGAATTAGATGAGTATGTTACAGTAATTTGGAATTCAAAAGTTAGTTGACAAAATTAGTTAAACACTGTTAAGCTACAATAATCAGTGTAGTGGTAGTTAGTTAGATGTTAGTTGTAACTGGTTTTTGTTAGATGGAATAAGTCAGACAAGTTCTTTATAAATAGACATTGTAATCATCAGTTACATTCATATATGGAATATACATAATTCTCTTTATATTCTTCTTCTTCTTCTTCATCACTAACTGTTTTCTCGAGAAATCCTAAAATAGTGTTTCGATCCTCGAATTCATTGTGAATTACTGCAATCGAGTAACATTGGTATCAGAGCTACTCTATTGTAACGACCTGAGAGCACCCCCTAGTCGTTACCGGCGTATTCGACCTCGAAGAGGTCTTATACAAGCCCTTAGCATTCATCATAACATGTATCATAGAATAAAATCACGGAAAATTTAAAACTTTTACTTTGGAAGTTCAACTTCACTTTATATATGAAAAAAAGAATCTAACTTCGTCACAATGCACCATCTAGACATAGAAGTATCGAAAATGGGACTTAGCCCTTACATCAATAAGAAGTCTTGCAAATAGGAAGTACAACAATGTCTTTCAACATAAGCAAAGAACTAAACATAGAAGCTAGATCATAGGGTCTTGTCCTCGGACTTG
>JAJOOR010003772.1:0-35106 GCA_036250505.1 Solanum acaule | reverse complement strand
AGACAGACGATAATCTCTAGAAGTGTTGTCTTTTATATTTTCTATCATGTCCCTTATATGTTCTATCAATTTTTTACAAATTATATATATATATATATATATATATATATATATTATTCCCACTCCATTTTTCAATATGGTGGAAAATGCCCTATTGATGAATATGTTGAAAACATGAGAAAAATTATACTTCATATCAAGGTAAAAAAAAAACAATATACCCTTTAAATAATTTATAGTAAACATGAACCATGCATATATGTTGGAGTTCGAAAACTTCAATTTTATATATATATATATATATATATAATATGACTAAAGAAGGCTGAATTTTATCATTCTGCAAGTGAATAAATCAAATTATAATTTCACATAAAAAAAAGTTGAAGAAAAAAAAATATCAACTAAGTAGTAAATAAGGTCTAAACTATTGGATTTAGTTCGTTTGAAAAGACACAAAGTAATGGCTAGCAATAAGGTCTAAACTATCTTTATGCATCATATCAACAACTATGTATTATTATTATTATTATTATTATTAGACTTTTAACAAACAACAAAATAAAACGAGAATATTTTTTTAAAAAAAATAGCCTGCAAGGCTCAAATTCCTATGAGCTTTGTAAGGCTCACTGGCGGCTGAGCCTTACAAGGCTCGTAGGAATTTGAGCCTTGTAAGGCTCATTGAAATTTGAGCCTTGTTTTTGGAAACCTAATTTAAACGGTGTGAAAAATTGTTGCCCTTTTGATTTCATAATTAATTGAGTTACCCTTTTGGAATTTTTGAAAAAAATTGTTGTCCTTTTGGTTTCAAACTCTAATAAACAATGTCACTTTACTATGTTTTGGTATAGTAAGGATGACCTCCTTACTTATACTTTTTTTTTTTGGTTTCCCATCCGGTGTCCCGAGCCCACATTGGAACTCCGACTAAATTCTGGTGCTCCCAACAAGATTTTCTCCATACCCAGGGCTCGAACCCGAGACCTCTGGTTAAGGGATAAGTACTCCCACCAGTGCACCACAACCCATGTTGGTCTCCTTACTTATACTTATCCATATTAATAAATTATTATTTTTATTGTTAATAAAATGTCACTAGACGTATTGTCTAGAGGTATATATTGATCAAAAATAAAATAAAATAAATATATCATAAACTTCATTAAACAAAGAATTAAAAGCTCATCAAATCTTTAAATGCAAGCATCACTAATGTATGTAATTAAGAGTTCTCAAATGAAATAGCTTTAATGTAATAATCCTTCTTGTTTTATTAGATTTCTTTCTTCTCATTGCTGGAAAATAAAGGGAATGTATCAGTATTAACTTTCTATTTATGTGTTTTAAAATATTTTCTGACATTATATTTCTTCACTAATCATTTATTGGGATGAATATCTTTCTGACTTGTAAAATATATATTATTGTTTTTGTCTCATAGTCATAGAAACTGATTTGAACCTGCTAATTTCATGAGATTTAGTGTCTAAAATAATATAAAAATATAGTCAATATTATACTTGAATTATGAACATCACACTTCGAATATTTATACTTTTACTTAGTATGGTGAATGAGAATATTTAATAAATACATATTTTTGTGTATGTATACTATTTCATGTGTAGAAGTCATCGATGTTAGAAATTTGTGGTGAAAGTAATATAAATTATTAAACATGCAAATAACTAAGGATAAATAAACATCAAATTAATCCTATGATGAGTTTCAAGTTAAAAATGCCTGAAATATGAAATGGACTGGGAATAATGTCTAGTACTTCTTCTATTCCATAGTCTCTTCAAGGAGTGAATAATGAATGTGTACATCTAGTTGAGCCTAAATGATTTTTCACATATAAATCTCTGGTGCGATATTTTCTTTCTTTTTTGTTTTCTAATTTATGAAAACTAAGTTGAAATGTTAAGTCGAACATAACTATAAGTGTTCCATAAAATCATAAAATTTAGTAAAAGTTTAAGTTAAGAGAAAATTGTTGTAGACACAATGCATCCACACACACCCCCTGCCTATTTAAGTGTCAAGTCTGTAAAAAAGCATAAGAAATTAGAAAGATTGGTGAATCAAGAAATGCAGTGTGGTATTGAATTTCCTTATCAAAACATTGGAAATGATTTCTCTCCTTTTAGAGCTAGGGAAAGCACTTCGTCCGATTTCATTGCCGACCATGTGGATATTTTGACAACATCCATTGGATTTATTTCTCTTAGTTTTGTTGTGAAGGATCTTACTATGGTGTGCGAGCAGAATAGAGATGGGCAATAGGAGTGGCAGCAGGAGATAACACGCATATCCCAACCTCAATTGAATCTAGTAGTTTGTCGGCTTCCTATTGGGGCATCCAAATCATCAAAGTTTACATAAACTGTTAACGAAGTTTTCAATTCCTTTTTCTTATTCAAAAACTTCTTCAGTTTGTAATTCTTGCAATTCAAATAAAAATGCACAATTTATCTTTTTATGAAAATACACTGCAAAGTCAACAACGATTGCAAATTATTTACAAGGATTTATAGGGACCTTCCCCGCTGTTGTCCATTGATAAAAAAAAGTGTTACTATGCATTGTTTGTTAATCAATTGTCGAAATATATGATATATTCTATAAAAAATAAAAGTGAAGTTCAACATGTTTTCAAAATTCTACAACCATTACTTGAATGTCGCTTTAACACAAAAATTCTCTCATTTTACACTGATAGTGGAGGTGAATTTGAAGGATTTTTTCCTATTTAATAGCATATGGTATTGAACGTATTGTTTCACCTCCTTGTACACCTCAACGTGTATCTGTAGTTGAATGACGCCACAGACATGTTGAAACCGCCAAAACCTTAATTCATCAAGCCTCACTTCCCTCGATTTTTTGCATTTTGCTTGCCGTCACAGTTTATCTTATCAATAGATTATCCTCAGCTGCACTAAAACATAACTATCCTCATGAAATACTTTTTCAAGACACCCCAAAATTTGATTCAATAAGAAATTTTGGGTGTTTATGATATTCTTGCCTTCGACCATACACTAAAATAAGATCGAGCCTTGTTCAACTCCATGTTTATACCTAGATTTTTCCAATAAATATCACTGCCACCAGTGCTTTGATCCAATTTCTTCAAAAATATTTTATCGAGAGAAGACTTTATTTTTTGAGAATAATTTTCCTTTTCAAAATATTTAATCTCATTTATATATTTTCCAAATTAAATCATAGGAAAACGATCAAAATTTCACATGTGAAGCTGAAAATTTGAACATGGATCTTCCTCCTGCTATTGCGTGTGGACCTTGCCCACAAAGTTCACCCATGCCACTCGCCACAAATAGGGAGCAATCCAAAAGTTCAGGTATTCTCCTCAACTCTCCTTAGAATTCTATGTCTAATGAGGTCGCAATTTCTCTCAAAATTCTCTACAACCACTCAATCCTTTTGTACCTTCTTCACAGAATCAAACACCCATTTTCAACAAGCACTACAAGAAAAACGGCTAATAGGGACCAGGAAAATGGTCCCTAAAAGTACCATTATGGTCCCTAAATACCAATAGGGACAGGAAAAACCCGTCCCTACGGGCTCCGTCGCTAAAGACTTATAGGGACGGGATTTTCGTACTGGTCCTTGAAATGCTTTTACGACTAGTATAATTCTAGTCCCTAAAACCTTTTAGCGACCACGTTTCTGGTCCTTAAACACTAATTTCAAGAATAGCTGAACTAGTCTTTAATACCTTGTGGGACCAAAAATCTGGTCCTTAAAGAGTTTTAAGGACTGAAGTAATACTCGTCCCTAAAAGTGACTTTACATTCTTGCCACAAATAATTTATTTATAATATGATATTAAAGACGATAATACATGCTTATTTTTGAAGATATTATAAAATTTTAAATATAGATAATCAAATGCATATAAACAAAATTATCGATCGTATTATTTAAAACAATAAGATTACCATGGCATGTGCAGAATGAATTACAAAACTTTAGTCACAATACTATATTTATTCAACTCATTAGCCAAAAAAAGATAACATCTCTAAATATATAATGAAATATTTTGCCAAACTATCCAAGCGAAGGATGACTGATTTGACAAAACTTGTTTAATGTTTTCAAACTTGCATCTCGACTTGTAAACTGAAATATCCAAATCCTGTGGAACGTACAAAATAAAATTTGCTTAGAAAAAAGAATAATACGCACAGCCAAATCACACATTATACTTAAGTGTAGACAAAAAATAAGATATTGCAATCTGGAATTTTTGTTCCTAGTTACTCTGCAACTTCCATTAATACAACATATTTTCATAACAAAAGAAGAAAATTTGATAAAGTTACTGCTAATACTCAATCATACATAAGATTTCAAGCAAACATAAAGATACGTAATGGCAAGGAAAAGGAACAAGAAGGACAGTGAGATGAACAAGCGCCATGGGAAAACAAAAGAGGAAAGAAAGGAAAAAAGTTATAGTTCTTTTCAACAATATGAAGTACTTTTTCTATAATAAGAGTAACATATATAAAAGAAAGACCTTAGAAAGGAAACAAGAGTAGAAAAATACCTGAGGAAATCCGAAAGCACAAGAGTAGACATTAGAGCTTAAAACAGGTAGAATAGAAGTCCATATCAAGCAGCAACTATCGATAAGCTAGAATCATAAGAAAAAAAGTACGGTGATATGTCATGATATGAAAAATTTGAATGATGAATGATAGCAGTACAACCAATAATACTTGAAACAAACGAACTAACTTTTCTATAGTTTACTTTGCAAAAGTTAATTCTGGCATTTCTCATCATCTTATGTTCACTTTAATATGAGCAGTTGCTATATTTCTAAATTGTCTACAAGAATAAGTGGACAAGAAGTCTGGAAATGGCAGAATGAGAAATAAACTATCAAGGATGCTATTCAAGGTTTTAGTACAACACCATAAGATATCCTAGTCATTTTCTATGTCTTTTATAGCAGTTTATATAAGCTCAAGTTTAGTGGAACTACCAAAAATTGATAAAAATCTAATTATGTACACATGTTATGTACATTGTCAATCAATAGATTGATACTTTGCGGTAAGTCATTCAATAACATCACAGAATGAACAATTACCTAAATTAGTGGCAAATTCTATAAACTAAATTTGGATATATTTCTTCTCTCACTCTATAATCCTAAAGCAATTGTGAAATTTGGACAAACTGGAGAAATTGCAGTAAAACAAAACATTGGTGTAGCTTTCACAAAAAAAATAGAGTTCAAAGGTTATGACCATCTGAAAGACAGTAACTGAATCATATTTCTAACAGGTACTCCTAAATCTTCACCCAAAAAGACTTTAAGGGAGGGATATTATAAGTTTATCAGTCATACAGTCCCTAAATTAGCTTCAATATTCAAGGGATAAGAATGTTATATCCAACATATTGTTTTATTCAAGAGGTATGTATTTCAATAATCAACAAGTAGACAAGTTAGGGGATGGGATTTACACAGTTGATATGCAAGCAACTGTGTGTTAAGCCGCAATAAGTTAAGAGTCTTCAACTATAAGATGTTGTGAATATGATGTTAGCCTTAAAATCTTTTAATGCACTCTTGAGTTCCTTCAATACAAGAAGAAACATCAAATACTTCAAACAAGAGAGCAAAACGAAAATGAAAATGTAAATTCCTACATTCTAGACTCTGTACTAGGTCCTCACTAGAAACACCACTAATTGCATTTCCTATTGTGGATATTTAAGAATATCTCAATTTTGAGCTCAGCCAACCCAATAGTGACCCCTTAACATGGTATGACACTATTTCTTTTTGGACAAAATCTGCACTTTTCCCTAAGAGTCTTAACATTTAGGAATATCACTAACATAAGTGTAGGTTTTATTTCTTATCAACTTTCGATATATGAGAACTTTTTTCAACAACCAACGTCATCCTGTCCCCAGAATAATGTTCCAAGAAAGTTACGAGCATATGTATCCATAAGGACAATTTCTTAATATAATCAGGAAATCCTAGAAATCATATATCGAATGGAGATAAGTTAACTAATCAAATTTGAAATTTAGGAGCCTATTTTCAAATGCAGAGAACTTGTTGAGCTGCATTATTTCAAATAACATGAATTGCAAGAACCTATTCAGATTAATGGCTATGATTTAACAGCTAGACAATCACCACATGAAAAGGAGAGTGTTAACTTCATGATGCTTTTAAAAACATAAACTTTGAAGGACTTACCATAAGCATAGAGAAAAAAATATACATGCAACTAGGGAGCGCCCCTGTTATTCTAACGCTGCGGAAGATCCAAAAAGTTTTTCAAAACCTTAGGCATGGCAGGTCACTAGAGAAGGCTAAGTTGATTCCATAATATGACATAGCTTCCAGCTGGCATAACAATAGCAACAACAAGTGAGGAATAGAAAAAAAATGAGGGTTTGAAACTGGAGAGTGTAGTATACTCTTGACAAACATATAAATAAAACCAACATATTCACAAGAAATCACCTTGTTTAATTTCTGAAAATTGTATTGAATAAAACAAAATAACCAACAAGGATAAGATCCTAAACTGTTTTCTAATACTTGGACCAAATTCTGAAATTTTTGTAAGTTGAGATCAACACGAACATAAAAATTATTCAAGTCTAATTAACTCCCAAAGACCGTGATCAAACGAAAAATTCAAACTTGTTATCCTCTTTAGAAATCATTTTCCTTAATCAAACAAGAAAAACTGTTACAAAGATCTTCATACAAGAAAAACTGATTTTGGTAAATCTCATTTAATTCACACAAAACAACAAGTTCCAAACTTATAGACAAAATGAACTGAGGCAGAGAACATGGAGATTAAACACAAATGGAAATGTCAAGTTGATATTTTAAATAAACAGGAAAAAAGGATTAAATAAAATTCATATCTAAAGTGAGAAACTAAAAAAGTAAAAAAGTAACAAGTTCATGTTTAAATGACATGAACAGAACTGTAAGAAACATCAACTCATGCTTCACACACAAAACTAAAGTGAGGCTAACACCTCATTTCCATGATTACATTAAACCAAACAAGTTATGAACTATCCAAAATTGAATTAAAAAAAAAAACTATCACAATGAAAAAGGGAGAACGACCTCTTTTGATGCAAAAATTGGAGTGTCGAATCGAGATTTTTTCTTCATTCTATCTCATCTTAGAACCAACAGAACTCACACCAAATGGGACAAATAATAAAAGGGACTAAATAACCGAAAATACAATCATCCGCTCTAATCTCTTGAATAAAACTCCATGTTCAGCAAAGCAAATGAATTTCAAGTTTTAGGGGTGTAAAAGTCATATCCAATAATGAAGAGGAGTTCAGTATTTATAAAATAAAATACTAGGGTTCAAACTGAAATGATGTAGGAAGCACGGATTTGAAATCCAAATTCAAAGGTTGAAGCTATTCAAACCTATTTGTTGTTAAAAAATTGGATACTTTAAAAGGAAAATAAGAAGAATAGGAATTATTACTCTAGTAAGATTACCATGGTGCCAAAACGAGGGGAAATTTCCTGGAAGATGAAGCCGATTGATAGTCAAAATTGATATTACCTTCATTACCATAGTAGAGGAAATTAGGAGGGGATAATGCAACAATGAAAGAAATTAAGGATGGGCAAAAGAAATTGTTACTTTTATTGAGAAAATCAGTAAGTAAATGCCAATGAAACGCCATAGATGGAGATAAATCGAGACTTTGGTCTTAGGGTTTTGGAGAGACGGCCTATTTTTATTTCTTTGATCCTTAAAATACTTTAATTTGTTTTTTCTTTTAACTCTTTTAGTGGTTAAATAAATTGGCTTCTTTATCACACACAATTTAGAGCATTAGTTAGTGGCCAAGTGTTCATTGTTTTACGGACCAGATTTATTCTTTTCTCTAAAAAAGAAATAAAATTGACAAAATAGGGACTAGAAAAAAACCTCGTCTCTATAAATATACCTTTAGGGATCAGCGAAAAAATATGTCGCTATAACCATACTTCTAGGGACCAGTTTTTTGTCTTGCCGTAAAATAATGGTCCCTAATAAGCCATTTTCTTGTAGTGACATATACTTCGATGTACCTTTTTTCTTGAGTATCTAAGAATTATATTATAAAGTAACTGAAAAAATACTAATGAAATACATCTACACGTCTTATTATTCTTTGTCATATTGATATGATAAAACTCCTTTAAATATTTCATTTTTCAATCGTTCTTGTTCCTTTTTCAAATATACAATTAAGATTGTATGATTTTTGCATAAATCACATCTACTGCTATTTTAGATTCTTTAGTTGCATTTATATCAAAAGAAAAAATGTTATGTTACACTCGTCAAATATGATTTTTCATAAATTTATCTAAAAATGTTGTGCTACCGATTATTAAGGCTCAATATATTCAATCTCACATGAGAACATGATTTTTTTTCGAATTATTAACTTGCTTATTATATTTTTATCTATATATTTTATATAAAATACATAGATAAATAGAATCATATTAACTATGTAAAAGTATTTGATAGTTAATAAACCTCTTCACATATTATATAGAGAGAATAATAAAATTGAAGGTTAATTAAATTGAGATAAAATTGAAGGTTAATTAAATTGAGTACTCTGATAATATGCTTTCATTTCAAATATATTCCTTGCATTTTCAAATCAATTATTACATCTCTTTCTCTATGAAATTAATACATGGACACCCCACGTGAGATATATATTCATAACTAAGTATATTAAAATATAATTTAAAAATTTAATCATAGGGTTTTATGTACTAAATTTTGTGTTTTTATTTTTATAATATATTAAAAATCGAATCAACTTATTTAGTCATTTGTATTCATTTTTTATTTTAAATTTTCAAAAGATACATATTTAACAAAAATAAATTGATTTATCAAATGCATGAATAAATTTTTTTGGCATAAATATTTGTCCTTTTTTAAAATTTCATAAAATATATATATATTAAATATTTATATTCACAATTTTATTTATTTTGATAATTATATTTTAATATACTTCAAAAGAGTTATAAAAGTATGATTTTCATAGTATAAAGAATATAAGTATCTAATATTAAAATATATGCGTGGAGTGCAATTAACATATACGTAAACCAAGGCAAAAAGAGAACAGTTTTGACTTAAAAATTTGCAAAATCATCAATTGTGGGATCAATATTTTCATTCAGTAGATTTTATTTTTCAATTATTTCTTTCAATTAATATAAAATAAACCGTGAAATAAAAAATAGATAAACTAAAAGTGGGATAAAAAACAATTAAAAAAATAATAAAAACACAAGTTATAGTATTGGTTCATTAAATTACATTCTTTTTTATCAATTGTTATTTTTGATTTTGGCAAAAAAATATTTTCTATCGTAGTTCTTTTTCTTTACTTTAAAGAATAAGTTGCAACACAAGTTGAGAACTTACGACATTGTATTGCATGGTCTTAATCAAGTTCTTTCAAAATTTAGGTTTAATATATATTTTTTATTTTTCTAGTCTTTAAACTCCATTTCAATTCATGGTCCTCTAAGTTATATATATTGACATTTCTTCAATGCTATAAGCTATGAAGGTCTTAATGGTAGATTCTTAATATGAAAGTGCATAATATTACTAATATGGAAGGTTCTATAAGTTAGAGCCTAAGATTCTATGTTTAAGAATTGATCTCTTCGACATGAGTAACTAAAAAGCAAGAAAAATTCAATATGCATAATTCATAGCATTTTCCTCATCATGAGTACATCAAATGTGAATTAAAATACATTAACATTTGCTTCAAAAAGGATTCCCTTACAGTACACATTTATTAGATATTCATTAAGAAACATAATAAATTATCATAAGTTTACACATTTAAAATTTGGGGGTTATGAGGAGTTATAGAGTTATGGAAATATAAGTTTTGAAGAAAAAGAGATACATATTTCTTAGTTTTAACAAATGAAGAAACTTAAAATGTAATAAACAACAAATTACAATAAAAAAGTGTTTTACACGAAATTAATTTTACTATTCACAGCTTTACGTATATTCTCATACAATTTCATTACTAACTGAAAAAAATGCCTACTTTATATGTTTAATTAAAACAACAACAATGTAGGGTATTCTTACAAAGTGATACCGAGTGTGCTCAATTAGAATATATCATTAAAAATATTTAATACTAAAAAGAAAATTTATCAAGCTCTAACTAGTCGTACCTAAAGATATTAACGAACAAAAACATTGTAAATTAAAGGGAGTGACACGAAAGTGTCAAATATCAATTAGGGGTTTTGTCACAAGTAGTAAAAATAGCAAAAATTAACAAGAAAATCAAGTATGGGGAAATGTTCTTGGGGTGTGACCGCTATACAAGTTGAGATAAATCGTTGGGTACATGCTTTCGATAGGAAATTTGCAAGATAATAGTGACTAGGCTAAGCTTTAGATGAAAATAAGTTCCCTCTCGGGCAACTTACCCCGTTTCAAATGGGTTCCTCTCGGACACCCATTTGCCGCATGAAGACCAGCCTACGCCTTACCCCACTCACTCTCTCGAGCCGAGTGTTAGGATATGGGACTATAGCTCACCCTCTCGGCCTGAACCTCATGTCGACCCACTCCTTAGGCCATCAATCTAGTGGTCTTGATGTCAACCTTTTTTTGACTTAACACAATTCCGTTTTTTAAACAAATTTCTGAAAATTCTTTCAGATGTCTCAAATTTTCTTCATAAGTATTAGAAAATATTAAAATGTCATCTATATAGAATATTAAGAATTCCTTTTCAGAAAATATTTTATCCATTTTTCATTGGAATATTTGTGGTGCATTTTTTTATCCAAAAGGCATAACCAACCACGATACTAAAATCAAATGGGTCTAAGAAATTAAACCTTGATTTAAGAAAAGGAAGAAGAATGGAGAGGACCCACTCCAACTTGGGGAAGATGACACCCTTCTCTCTTCAAGTCTACCACAAAACCCTCTCCAAACTTGAGAGAATATATCTAAAAAGTACTATTCTATTATGAAAAATAATAATAATGGTTTGGAACTACTAAAATTAATAAAGAGTTTAGTATTTATAGCCATCAAAAATTAGTGCAGGTGGATAGTTCGGCAAGGTTAGTCGAGTCCGCCGAATGACTCGGTGACTCGCCATTCTTCTGTCTCATCATTGTCTAGTGCTTGCCTTCAGCATCTTCACGGTCTGGACCATTGGGCGGTATTGTACTTCTTCGTGGAACTATTCGGCGGAGCGCCGACTGCTCCTTTCATCGCCTTTTTGATCCTCTTCCTTCAGGGCTTCGCATACTGGAACAAAGGGCGGAATTTGTCCTTTCGGCGAATCGCCAAAGGTGCTTGGTGATGCTCAGGCTTCATCTTCTTCGTTCTTTTGAGCCTTTTTATTCCTTTTTGCGCCTAAGTGTCTATGCTTCCACTAAAACCTCAAATACCTGAAACTTAAGAGTTTTCATCAGATATTGAGAAAACATAAGCATTCCAGGACACTATTTCTATCAAAATAAAGCCCTAAATGAGTCCAATTTGTGGACTCATCAACACCCCCAACTTAAAATTTTGCTTGTCCTCAAGCAAACTTAAGGTTAGTGGTTCAAAAAGGGAGTCTCAAACAGTGCTACACAAGACTCAATCATGAATGCACACAACAAGACTCAATTTACTTATGCAAGGATCAATTGTGTACTCAAAGATTTAGGTTGCGACACACCATTACCAAAGATTATCATGCTTGCAATACTTGCTACTTGTGCAAGTTCAAGCTCAACAAAAAGTATCTAAATGCCCTCACATGAAGAATGATTACATATTCACACACAAAGGTTAATCAATTCAAGATCAAGAATCAAATGCAACACTCACACTCAAAAAGAGGAACACAATGCATGTTTTCACCCATAGGTTTGCCCTTATTTTCCAATAGACTTTCGATTCGATTTACTCAAGATCAAAAAGGTCTTTCTAAAGCTTGTAATGGGGCTGAATGCAAAGTTATGGTCATTTAGGCTTAGTGAATTTTTCCTCGTGAGGTGTGGTATTCTCAAGGCATTCCTTTCTTTTCCTTTATCAATTCTTTTCTGTTGCTTCTAAGTCACCTTTTTATTCTCCTCCATGGATTGCTTGAAACCCGATTCCCTTCGTACTTTATTCCATATTTTGTTTTTGAATTGAAGGGGTTCCATTTTTATGCAACACCATGGGTTAAGGTGGACTTTTCTTGCACTTCTTGACTTCTCCTTTTCCTTTTCACTACACCCCCAACTTAGGCTTTTGGCCTAAGTTGGCTATTCGCTTAAACCACAAATCAAGAGGATTATAGGTAATGAGTCAAGTAAGGTCTAGGTTTCATCAAGGTTCTTCCAAATAAAGGTAAGGCTCAAAGGGTGTTCAGAAGAGTTTCACACGCTCACGGGTAGGCCACAAAAGAGGTATATCTCAATTTGGCTCACACTCTTTAAAGTTGCCTGAGATTATTTCAAGAGGACACCTTTCTAAATCAATCAAACTAACAGGGTAAATTCTAGGTTTATTCATGCAAGTTTCAAAGCAAGCTAATCACACAAAGCATCGACACATAAGTCAAACAAGACTACACACTTTCGCTAGTGTGCAACGGCCATTACAAGCGAATCAATTTGATAAATGGCTAATCACAGTGAGATGCAAAGAGTTCACACATTGTCTATGCAACTTCATTTGGCCTCAAATTTTTGCAACAGAACAGTCACATTCTACTCACAAGGGGTGGCAAAAATGTGCGAAAAATTCAAAATTTTTTGGAAGGGTCAAAATCATTTGCAATTAAAAACAAGTGGAGCCACAAGCTCAAACAATCGCAAAGTAGTTTTAAAAACACAATTAAAAACAGATAACCCAAATGTACATCAAAACACAAGTATTCGAAACAAGAAAAACAAGGTGGGCCTCACCCCACCACAAATAAGAGCGTTTGTCCTCAAATGCGAACAATGACAGTACCTAGAGTTTAAGAAAGATAAGATATAGAAAGAGGTAAAGAAGGGTCCTGTCTATGCAGTCTCTTTATCTGCCGGGGCATTCGATGCATTTCCCTGAAGTAAAACCATGGTCCCAAGAGTATTGTTGTTTTAGTCCTCATTGTGTGCCTTTGCCATGGCCTCTGCAGCAATATTAGCTGCAATCATCTGATCAATATCTTGAGCTGCTCCGAAGGCCCGAATTGCATTAACAAAACTTCGAGCCCATAAAGGCACATTAGGGTTGATGGGAATTCGTCTCTTTGCTCTAGCTTCATTGCTATATTTCCTTTGTCTGCCTAGCTCTGCTTTCTTTTCTTCCTTCTTAAATTTTCGTGCTCTTATGTGCCTGGGTGGATCATTTCTCTTTGCGACTTTTGATCTAGCCATTACTGCAAAAACTTCGAGGATAAGTTAGATAGCAATTCAAACAGGAGAAAAAAGATGTTTCTGGGTGTGGAATCGCTTAGCCAAGCTAGTTGGCGAAGTATTCATCCTGTTAGGCCAATCGTTGAAAGTGATGTACAACGGATACAAGGGTGCAGACAAAGGGCGAGCAAGGGATCCTTCAGCGAGTCACCGAGTGCATTTTGCGAATTAAACTAACCGCCAAAAATCACAGATCGATCAATACATAAAGTATTCAGTTAAAGGTGAAATGGGGATGTTAGGCGAACCGCCAAGCAGTTCAGCGAATTTTGTTCATCTCACCGATAAGGTAAACATGTCTATGTTCAACCTATCCTTTCAAATTTCTCCCCGCAACCCCAGATAATGCAACTTACGCTTATATAATTCAATTTCAACGAAAACCCAAAGAAACTTATATTCCCACCGCTCAACAGCTCAGCTCAAAGCAAATATAAATGGTAGTCCCTCAAATCATGCAGAAAATATCAAGTCTTAATCGATAATATATACAATCCCAGTAACTCAGAGACTCAACAGAGATTTTCTTCTGTCAGTAATTATGCAAACGAGTAAAAATTCTGATAACTGAGGAGTTTGATTACTAACCTTTGATGTCGAATATAACAGAGTTTTCAGTTCGTGTGAGCAGTGCATCGGTGGTTTTATCGAGATCACCAATTGGATTGGCGATACGCCGACAAAATTTATACTCCGTCGAGTTTTACAGACTCAACCTTTAAGATGTATTGGGTCAAATATTGGGAATGATAGGGTACACCGTACTTGTTGGTGATCCACCAAACTAAACTGTTGCTGCCTCCATACATCTTTTCAAGCACTTTCCTTACTCAATCTGTACAAACAACACACTATTAATTCATCAAGATAACAAAAAGTGAGTAAATGGTTTTGGGTTGCCTCCCAAATAGCGCCTTAGTTAACGTCGCGACACGACGCAAGTTAACCTTCAGACCTCACTCTTGGGGTTAGCCATAGTATCACTAGCCAAACCCCCTTGTTGTGTCGGATTGAGATGAGATGAGATATGACCCATTTGGGTCTCTAACTATTTGATTGAAACTGAATGAGAGGTGACAGTTTGGCTGAGGGTAGACACATCTTCTTTCATACCTTTTAGCATTTTGTCTGACCCTTCAACTTTGTTTAGGATACGTGAGAGCATATCCTCAGACCTACAACCTTCTGAATCATTGGGCTTCTGACGCTCATGGGGAGGCACATCTATCCTTCTCCCCATCCTTCCAATTTGGATTACTATCCCTCCATTCACGATCTCGATCCTTCCATCCTTCGTCTCCAACCCATCCTTGATTACCACCCTACCTTGGGTATTTTGAACGATAGCCCCGCCTTGGTTAGCTAGAAAATTCACTTCCTCGTCATACATGGCTTAAAACTTCATCTCATCAGGACTCGCACCCCCGACTCCCACAACATTCACACCATGGGTACCAGGCCCTATGACATTTTTGGATAAAATGTCAAGCTGCGTCATGATCTTGGCCATGTTTTTGTTTCTCTCATTATCTTTCTCAACCTGTTCCTTGGATAACTAAAATGTGACCGGTGAGACCTGGTCTTTGTGGGTGTACCACGCCCTGTTGATGGTTGTCATGCCATCGAGAAGTTGAGTTGCTACTTTATATGGTTGCTGCATTAATCCTCCGGGTGATAGTTGGTCAGTTACATCTTTCTTTACCGAGTTTAGACTCCGATAAAAGTATTGAAGGAGTACATTATCAGGTAGACCATGGGTTGTGGATTGTAGCACTAGCTTTTTAAACCGGAGCCAAGTTTCGTGCAGATGCTCTCCATCCAGATACTTAAAGCTTTGGATGCTATCCCAAATAGTCATCATCTTCGAGGGTGGGAAAAATTTCACATTAAATGTCATTACCAACTCCTCCCAAGAAGTGATCGAGTTATGTGGCAACTCAGCTAGCCACTTGCACGCTTCCCCCCATCAATAAGAAAGGGAATAGTCTTAATCGAACTGACTCTTGAGAGATGTTCTTGAATGAGAAAGGCCCACACACATCTACGAAGTTTCGAAGATGCTCATGTGGGTCCTCATGAGCCAATCCACTGAAAAGTCATTTTAGTTGCAAAAGTTGCAACATAGTTCTTGTGATGTGGAACACTTCATTTCCCTCTGGTAGAGGTAGACGGATGGCTCCGACACCTCCCATGAGATGTGGATCATTGATGTTGGGCTCTTGGACATCGTTGAGGTTACCAATGTCGTCCTGATGGCCCACCTGGCTCCTGTTACTACTGTTAACACTTATGCTTTCTGAAATGTTTACACAATCAATAGAACAAAACTAAAAATTAAATTAGTAAACTACCACTTAGTAAGAACAAAAACTCTGTTAAACTAAAAATTCTCAAACAACACCACTCCCTGGCAGCGGCGCCATTTTAATGCTTTTCGTGACCAACGACACTAACCTACGGTATGAGTGTCTACGATCGTCAATAGTATAGTAACCCAACTAAAGGTTGGGGTCGTGCCCCAAGGGAGTGGTTTTGAGAATTGATAGAAAAATAAAATCAAGCTCTAACTAGTCGTAGCTAAAGACATTAACGAACAAAAACATGGTAAATTAAAGGGGGTGATACGAAAGTGTCAAATATCAAATGGTGGTTTTGTCACAGGTAGTAAAAAAAGCAAAAATTAACAAGAAAATCAAGTATGGGGAAATGTTCTTGGGGTGTTACCGCAATACAAGCTGAGATAAATCATTGGGTACATGCTTTCGATAGGAAATTTGAAAGATAATAGTGACTAGGCTAAGCTTTAGATGGAAATAAGTTCCCTCTAGGGAAACTTACCCCGTTTCAAATGGATTCCTGTCGGCCTACACCTTACCCTACTCACTCTCTCGAGCTGAGTGTTAGGATATGGGACTAGAGCTCACCCTAACTTCATATCAACCCAGTCCTTAGGCCATCAGTCTAGTGGTCTTGGTTTCGCGAGATCCCTCCCGGGTAAGCCGAAAACACATGGGTGGCTTGTATTTGCAACTACAAACCAATTAAATTAAACCACAACCACTAGGTGAAATCACAATTAAAATACATCTAACCTATCAGCAAGAAAGACCCAACAACAATATCATCACATATTTGCTAAATCACACCCCAAGAATGGGGGATTTTAGCCACACATCAAGAAATAACAAAATACACCTAAAATGATACTACATTCAAATGGGTATAAGAAATTAAACCTTGATTTAAGCAAATGAAGAAAAATGGAGAAGACTCACTTCCAACTTGGGGAAGATGAAATCCTTCTCTCTTCAAGTCTCCCACAAAACCCTCTCCAAACTTGAGAGAAAATATCTAAAAAGTACTATTTTATTATGAAAAATAATAATAATGGTTCGAAACTACTAAAATTAATAAAGAGTTTAGTATTTATAGCCATCATAAATTAGTTCAGGCAGATATTTCGGTGAGGTTAGTCGAGTCCGCCGAATGACTCGGCGACTCGCCCTTCTTTAATATTATTGCCGTCTAGTGCTTGCCTTTAGCATCTTAACGTTCTGAACAATTGGGCGATATAGTACTGCTTCGCGGAACTTTTCGGCGAAGTGCCAACTGCTCCTTTCATCGCCTTTTTTATCCTCTTCCTTTAGGGATTCGTACACTGGAACAAAGGGTGGAGTTTGTCCTTTCGGTGAATCACGAAAGGTGCTTGGCGATGCTCAGGCTTCAACTTCTTCGTTCTTTTCAGCCCTTTTGTTCCTTTTTGCGCCTAAGTGTCCATGCTTCCACTAAAACTTCAAATACCTGAAACTTAAGTGTTTTCATCAGATATTGAGACAAAATAAGAATTCGAGGACACTATTTCTATCAAAATAAAGCCTTAAATGAGTCCAATTTGTGGACTCATCACTAACGACACAGGAATCAATCATTTACGAACAATTAGGCACGAATTCAATTACTTTTGGGAAATCTAACAGTAAGAAAAGGATTTAACCATACTACCCAACAATTTAGCACAAGCAATTGATTTCAACCACAAATTTAGTTCAGGGTTCAGAAAACCAACCTTTATGCTGAAAAAGAATTTGAAATGCTAGGCGACACTTAATCCAAAAGTAATCCGAGCAAAGATCCCAAGTAACATAAAAATAAACACAAAAGTAAGAGAATCTAATATTGGGTGAGGAAGTGCTGGAGTTTAAAAGTAGGAAAGTGAAAGGATTTTGGAATTTTAAATCATTTGGCCTTTAAAACCTTTCGGTTCGCGTGCCAGTCGGCGGAGTATGTCGTGCCTGCCAACCTACTGGGCGATGCGTCGAGTGGTGCTTTGGTTCATCGGGTTTAACAGAACTCCTAGCCCATTGGGAGTTCAAACGGCGGGCAAAGTCAGGATCGCCGACCTGTTCAACGAGTCACCAACTAAGCTTTTGGTTCACCGAGTTTTATAGATCTCCCCATCAATCTGGGTGGTTCCAACAGCGGTCTAAGTCGGGCCCGCTGACCCTTTTGGTGAGTCATCGACTATACATTTGGCTCTCCTAATTATCTATTTTCCAACACTTTTCACTTTTCAACCTGTAAAATACACAGACGTTATTGAAAAATAAAATTTAAAACGTCAAAGACTTGGGTTGCCTCCCAAGAAGCTCTTTATTTAACGTCGTGGCACGACAGAGATACCAACTCAAACTTCATTTTTGGGATTTGCCATTCTGTCACTAGGCAACCCTCCTTTTGGCCTTGGATATAAATAAGTCAAGATATTTGACCCATTTGTGTCTCCAATTGCTTGGTTGACACTGAATGTGAGGTGACCGTCTGGTTAAGTGTAGAGACGTCTTCTTTTATTTCTTTCAAAACTTTGTCGGACCCTTCTACTTTATTGAGAATGATTGATAGCATATCTTTTGTGCGGACATTTTCTGAGTCAGTCCTTGGTTCCTTAGGATTTTGACGCTCATGAGGTGGGATGTATCTATCTTTGGCAACCTCTCTTTCCTTCCAAGTGGTGTTACGATCACGCCATTCTCTGTCACGATCTCTCATTCCATCATCTCTATTCCAACCCAAATTTCCACCCGGCCTTGGATAGTTTGCACGAAAACCTCCTCCTTGATTTGCATGGAAGTTCACTTCCTCATTGTACAACACTTCAAAGTGTGCCTCATCGGGGTTTGCTCCACCAACACCCACAACATTTACACTTTTCAACCCACTACCCATCTTATTTTTTGATAATAAATCCAGCTAGGTCATCATATTTTCCATGTTTTGGTCTCTCTCTTGATCATTCTTGATCTGTTCTCTTATCATTCTAAATGTCAAAGAAGACACTTGGTCCTCACGAGTGTACCATGCTCTATTGATTTTGGTCATGGGATAAAGGAGTTGAGATGCGACCTCCCAAGGCATTGCATTATACAACCGTGAACAAGTTGATAAGCAACCCCTTTGTTCACCTAGTCAAGACTCGTGTAAAAGCATTGCAACGAGACAATATGGGAAAGTCCATGAGTTGGGCATTGAAGTAATAGCTTTTGAAACCTTAGCCACGTCTCGTGGATTGGGTCGCCTTCCAACTACTTAAACCCTTGAATAATAACCCTTAGCGTCATCATTTTTTACGGGGGAAAGTATCTCACATAGAAAGTTGCGGTGAGCTCATCCCAAGTGGTAATGAAGTTCCTTAGGAGATCAACTAGCCATTTGGTGGCTTCTCCCATAAAAGAAAATGGAAATAATTGAAGACGGACTGATTCTTGAGAGATATTCTTAAATAAGAATGGTCGACACACGCTGACGAAATTCTGAATGTGCTCATGAGGATTCTCATGAGCCAGCCCTCCAAATAATCCTTTCAATTGTAGGAGCTAAAGCATTGTGCTAGTGATGTTAAAAACAATGTTCCCTTCTGCAGGAGGTAGACGTACAGCCCCAACACTACCTAATTGGATAGGATCGTTAACATCGTTCAAATTCTCTATATCGTCTTGGTGCCCAACTTGGCTACCATTACTCCCATTTAGGCTCATTTCTTCTTATGTTCAACACAGCCAACACACAGACAAACAAACTAGGTCGATTCAACCATAACACAAAAATATCACAATTCAAACTTCAATAATAGAATTCTAAACAACACCACTCCCCAGAAGCGGCGCCATTTTGATAGATGTCTTAAATACACCTCATCCAATTAGACGATCATTAATCAGTATAAAACACAACGATGAGTTGGGGTCGAACGCATAGGGAGCGGCATGTGTTTAAATTCAGTTATGAAGTTATAAAGTGGTCTATTCGATTATAGGAATGGAAACTATCACAAACATGTTAATAAATCTAAGTGTGTGACAAGTAATATCAGATGGGAGGTTTGGATTGTCAATTAGCAGCTACAACACAATCAAACACGAGGAAAACAACAATATAGAGAGGAATTCACGGGATGTGATCAATTATAAGCAAATTTCACCATATGGGTAATTGAAATTACTAACAAATATCTAAATATTAGTGGGTAGGCTAGACTATAAGTGCAATAGTTTTCTCTCGAACAACTACTACGATTCAAGTAATTTCTTTCGAACATCAACAAGCTTAGCAAATAAGAACATCCCACACCTTAATTCATCCACTCTCTCAAGCTAGATGGGTAGAATTGGGTTTAGGATTGACTCTATCGAGCTAAACCCACATCAACCCAATAACTACAATCATTAATTCAAAGCTTTGATAGTAAAAACCTCTTTTTCAAGCAAGCCCAAAACTCTAAATTAGAATTGCATTTGCAACTACAATTCATAGATTAATATACATCTATCAATTAAACCCACTTCAATTAAGCATTAAAATCAGTAAATAACAATACCCATAAGCTAATTCAGCCCATAATCACATGATCACACCCTAAGAATTGGGGTTATAGCTAAACATCATAAAAAGGTAAAACCAATTACCAACTCGATTAGCCATCAGCTGGGAAAGAGTCTCCAAGCCTTTATAATGCTCCAAAATGACTAAATTCAAAGACCCACTTGCAAATCCTCAAAATTAAACTTAGAAATCCTCAAAGTCTACAATAAGAACTGAAAAACTAATAGAATACTCTAACTCTAAAACTTGGGGATCAACACTATCCGGGAACTGTTAAAATTACTTTTAAATTCCAATTTATAGTTGCCCACTTTTTGCCCTGAGAGTCCATTTGGCAGAATAAGTCGCGCCTTACCGAGTGGTTCGGTGATCCGCCCTTTGCTCCCTTCTAGCGCCATTTTGCATTGGTCATCAGCCTCCCAGGTCATGTCGCCAACTTGGTTCTTCCCCAGGGATGGCATGCTGGAACTTTGGGCAAGCTAAAGAGCCACTTGGCGTTGCACCAAGTGGTCTTGGCGATCACCAGGATCACTTTTCTTCACTTCTTCAGCTTTTTAGTTCCTTTTTTTCCGGTCATGTCCATTCCTTGATCCTTAGCCTTAATAGCTGCAAATCAACATTTTAACATCAGTTTAGAGCATAAATTAGGCTTTTGAGGACACTTATACTATCAAAACAAAGCCCTAAATGAGTCAAAATCTCAGACTCATCAATCTCAGTTCTACCTTGTCTTTTGTGATGCCATATGGGGCTATGAGGTTTGATGTGCTCCCCAATGTGTTGTTAGAACCTTTTTCTATCTCTAATCCTTTTGGTGATTCTGTGGTGGCTAATAGGGTCTAAAGAAAGTGTCCCATTTCCTTATCGCATAGTGTTACTCTTGTTGACTTGGTAGAGCTTGATATGTTAGAGTTTGATGTTATCTTAGGTATGCATTGGCTGCACTCTAGTTATGCTTCTTTTGATTGTAGAACTCGTGTATTCATGTTTCAGTTCCCGAATGAGCCTATCCTAGAGTGAAAAGGGGGAATTCTATGCCTAAGGGTTAGTTTGTTTCTTATCTTAAAGCTAGAAAGATCATTTCTAAGGGTTGCTTTTCCCATTTAGTAAGGGTGAATGATATAGATTATGAAACCCCTTCTCTTGACTCGGTCCCTTTTGTCAATGAGTTTCCAAAAGTGTTCCCAAATGACTTACCCGGTATTCCTCCCAAGCTGGAAATAGACTTTGGTATTGACCTTCTCCCAGATATGTAAACTATCTATATTCCTCCTTATCGTATGGCTCCGACGGAACTTAAGGAGTTGAAAGAACAGCTAAAGGATTTGTTGGATAAGGGTTTAATCCGACCGAGTATCTCTCCATGGGGTGCTCCAGTTTTGTTTGTTAGAAAGAAATATGGGTCCCTTCATATGTGTATTGATTAAAGATAGTTGAACAAGGTGACAGTCAAGAACAAGTATCCTCTCCCAAGGATAGATGATTAATTTGACCAACTTCAAGGAGGAAGTTATTTCTTTAAGATTGATCTTTGATCAGGTTATCACCAATTGAGGGTGAAAGATGATGACATTCCTAAAATAGCTTTTCAAACTCAGTATGATCATTATGAGTTTCTAGTGATGTCCTTTGGGTTGACTAACACTCCGGCAACGTTTATGGACTTGATGAATAGCGTGTTTAGACAATATCTTGACATGTTTGTGACTTTTTTCATCGATGATATTTTGATGTATTCAAGAAGTGAGAATGAGCATATTAATCATTTGAGGATCGTATTGCAAATCCTTAAGGACCGACAACTTTTTGTAAAGTTTAGCAAATGTGAATTTTGGTTAAGGTCTGTAGATTTCCTTTGTCATATTGTGTTAAGCAACGGTATTGAGGTGGATCCTAAGAAGATGGATGCAGTCAAGAGTTGGCCTAGACCTTTAACTCCCTCGGATATTAGAAGCTTTTTGGGTTTGGCTGGTTATTATAAATGGTTTGTTGATGGTTTCTCTTCAATTGTCTCTCATTTGACGACTTTGACTCAATAGAAGGCTAAGTTGATATGGTCGGAAGTGTGTGAGAAAAGTTTCCAAGAGTTGAAAGATAGACTTACTTCCGCTCCGGTGTTTACCTTCCTGGAAGGAAATGATGGTTTTATGGTTTATTGTAATGCCTCAAGAATTGGACTAGGGTGTGTGCTAATTCAAAATGGGAAAGTCATTTCCTATGCCTCAAGAAAACTTAAAATCCATGAGAAGAATTATCCTACTCACAACCTTGAGTTAGCGGCGGTCGTATTTGCTTTAAAGACTTAGAGGCACTATTTGTACAGAGTTCATGTTTATGTGTTTACCAACCACAAGAGCTTGTAATATGTGTTTAATCAAAAGGATTTGAATATTTGCCAAAGAAGGTGGCTCGAATTATTGAAAGATTATGACATGAGTGTTCTTTATCACCCTGGTAAAGCTAATGTGGTGGTGCTTAAGAAATCCTTTGAAGCTTTTTACCAATAGGGGATATGGGGTACTTAGATACCAAAGTCGATTATGTGTTCCAAATGTTGATTACTTGAAGGAACAAATTTAGACAGAAGCCCATATTTCGTGCTATTCCATTCACTTGGGAGCCACCAAGATGTACCGTGATTTACAATAGTTCTATTGGTGAAAAGGGATGAAGAAGGATATTGTGGGATTTGTGGATAACTGTCCAAATTGCCAACAAGTAAAGGTTGAGTATAAAAAACCAGGAGGTTTGTTATGTTTGCGTAATCAAGACACAACTTCTGATGCAAGTGTCTACGATCGTACAATAGTATAGTAACCCAACCAAGGGTTGGGGTCGAGTCCCAAGGGAGTGGGTATGAGAATTTATAGAAAAAAAAATTTTCATTCTAACAAGTCGTAGCTAAAGACATTAACGAATAAAAACATTGTAAATTAAAGGGGGGGACACAAAAGTGTCGGTTAACAATGGGGGGGGGGGGGTTTGTCACTAGTAATTAAAAACAACAAAATGAACAAGGGTGTCTAGGTAATGTGAGGGGATCCTTGGGATGTGACGGGAATATGGGTTAAGCTAGATTATTGGGTACCTACTTTCGATAGAAGATTCATAGAGTAATTGTGACTAGGCTAGACTTTAAGGGGAATAAGCTCTCTCTCGAGCAACTTACCCCATTTCAAATGTGTTCCTCTGGGACACCCATTTGCCACATGAGGACCAACCTATGCCTTAACCCACTCACTCTCTCGAGCTTAGTGTGTGGACATGGGACTAGGGTTCAATCTCTCGAGCTGAACCTCATGTCGACCCACTCACTCTGATATCAATCTAGTGGTCTTAGTTTTACGACCTCTCTCTCGAGCAAGCCGAAAACACATAAATAAACTTGTATTTGCAACTAAAAATTCATCCACAGCCACTAAATGAAATCACATTTAAACTAGGAATATACTATCAGCAAGCAAGACTCAACAATTATCTTTACCCATATTCGCTAAATCACACCCCAAGAATTGGGGTTTTTATCCACACATCAAGAGATAGAAATTTATACCCAAATGATCTTGAATTGAAATGGTTATGAAGATTTAAGTCTTATTATAGGCCAATAACGAAGAATCCGAGAGACCCAAGTCCAAGTCCAAGTCCTTGGAGATGAAACCCTCTTCTTCTTCAAGTCTTCAAAACCCTCTCAAACTTAGAGCAAAAATATCAAAAAGTACTATTCTCTAAGTGAAAATTATAATAATTATTCCACACTAAAACTAAAACTCTAACTAGTATTTATAGTTATCACATATTCGTGCTGCAGCAGATTGTTCGGTGTCATTAATCGGAATCGCCGATCAAATCGGCGATTCACCCTTTGGTGTAATTCATCGCCGTCTTGTACCAGCCTTTAGCATCATCGTGCTCTAGGTTATTGGGTAGCATGGTACTGCTTCGCAGAACTTCTTGGCGATGCGTCGACTGCTCCTTTTGCTGCCAACTTGATCCTTTTCTTCAAGGCTTTCCACACTGGAACAAAAGGCGAAGTAAGGCCCTTCGGCAACTCGCCAAGTGGACTCGGTGATCCTCAGGCCTTCATTTCTTTGTTCTTTTCATCCTTTTCGTTCCTTTTTGCGACGTAGAGTCAATGCTTGCCTTAAAACATCAAATACTTGAAACTTAAGGGTTTTCAACAGATATTGAGATAAAATATGCATTTTAGGACACAATTTCTAGTAAAATATTTCCCTGAATGAGTCCAATTCGTGGACTCATCAGCACCCCCAACTTAAACTTTTGCTTGTCCTCAAGCAGACTGTCACGCCCCAAAATAGGGGGCTTAACTGGAACTCGATACCCTAATACATCGAGTTACCCACTGAAACATACTAGCTAAACCAAACTTGTAAGGCAAAAAGATTGGGCAGCACAACCTCTAAAAAGTGAAGCCTGGACCTAGAGGTCATGACCTGAAAGAGAATAACCATACAAACAATGGTAGACAAACCGAAAAAAGAATAAAGATGTACTATCTAGCTGACGAGGCCACAACCAAAAAAATACCTAATTACACACACACATATATACACATGCCAAGACTATTGGCTGGAGGTTGAAACATACAAAAAGAAAACCTTGAATATTGTGTCCATAATAGCCTCTATAAGTGACATAAGCACTGTCGGGACAAGACCCCGACTATACCCAAACATTACAAAAATGTAAACATCCTCTGATAGACCCAGAAGAAGATGAAGCTTACCAACTCACAGTTGAACCTGAATCCTAGAGGGTGGGTCGATTAGAGTCCCTACCTGTACCTGTTCGCACAAAACAAAAAGCAGTGTGCCCAGGCAAAGGGATGTCAGTACGAATAAAAATGTACTGGTATGTAAAGCGAAAAGTAAAATCATAAACATTTACTGTAAAATGGTAATATAGATACCACCTGAAACTGAAACCCAAATAATCTCCATGGATGACCTTTATCCCCCTACTACTTAATTATGCATGGTATGCTCGTATAATCGTATATCGTGAATAAATATATATAGATGCAAATGCATGACATACCCAACCAAATGCTAGCAATGGTGGTGCTTTTCGGTAGCGAACCGGCATCATAATCACCAACTTGTGGCCATCTGTGTCACAAACATATAAATATAGGCAATAGGCCTCATACCTCCCGATTATAGCTCGGGAGTAGAATTCATACCATGTCATGTCATGGATTTATAACACCTATGAGTTACTATTGTCATGTTGCCAATCTTGTCCCGTTTGTAGTCTTGTTCTCATAACCCCATAATAACTTTCGTATAACATATAACAATCTCATGGAACTTGATATGTTCTTCCAAATAAGCTTGAAAAGTTGACTTGAATTTTAGAAGGATAACCTAAACTCGTGAGCTACTTTAAAGATTTTTAAAAAAAATAATAACCTTAGTGGAGAAAGAGGGCTGGTCACAAGTAGTAAGGGTCTCGCGTGACATTTTATTTCACATCACCCAAGGAAGAATACAAATTCATACGTGCGGACATATATTCATGGAAACTGATAAAATGACGTATAGATGTCGAACAATCTATTTATCCAAACGAGTGAAATATCAAAATAACAGAATCATGAAAATAATTCAGTTGAGATCCTAATGCATTTCACTGAAGGTCTTTCTAGCAAGAGAATAACAAAATATCACATTTGGTGTTTTAGGAATTTCCCAGGAGTGGTGCTAAAATGAGAGACGTATCTTCGCCTTAACATACCTTTTCAATGAACGCTCAAATGGTCGTAGCTTCTTCACGAAAGTTGTTCCTTACGTCCTGAACTTTGCAAACACTATATATACGCACTTGGTACACACCTTAGTTAAACAAGTGTAAACCTTGAAGAAACACCAATAACTACAAATTTATATCTTCAAAAACTTGCTCCAAACGTAGCTAATAGAAGGGGAAAACGATTTCCACGTGTAGAGATCACGTTTCTAGGCACAGGGGCAATCTTTAATGGTAGAAATCGTCAAAAACTGACCTTCATCATGAAAGTACTCCATAGGAACCCTCTCTGAAGCTTTATTTCTGGTTTGGAAGTAAAATGAAATGTTTTCATGGCTTTAAACGTTGAGTAAGCCGACATACCACATTTTTTACCTGACCCGAATTCTGCCCCGACAGTCTGTAGTAAAACCCTCATAACTTTTTACTCTGATGTCGGTTGGATAGGGGTTTTTATGCGTTGCAAACTAGACTCGTAGGCTTTCAATTTAATGGGTGATAGGACTTCTAACTCTTTGTATATTTGGAGAAAAGATCCAGGACATATGACCCAAAGTTAAGAAAATATTATTAGAGAAACTTCGATAACTTTTGCCGACTTTAGTTTCACTAATTTTTTTGACTTCCTAACTTAACATACGACCCTTGTGCTATTATAATACCTCATACCACACTATTCTTAGCATGTGTTACACTCATAGGCTTATCCACAAGGTATGGGACAAGTTAAACCTTTCAAACGGGCGAAGTTCTACCCGAGTAATTTCTTTTATTATGAAATTTGTTTGAGAGGTCCCTTTGACCTAAAACTTTAGTTTAGTTCCTTGATATTGCCAGCTACTTGCAATCTTAATCTCTAATGTACGATACAAAGTTATAAACACCTTATATAACCATGCCATACTACGCCACATATATTATGCACGGATAGAGAAAAAGTACGGCATCTTACATTCTCCCCCTCTTATGAACACTCGCCCACGAATGGATCTAGACAATTCCTTGGTTGTATTTTGTTTTTTTTTTCTCAGAGTACTTTATTTGCGAGCCTATATTTGTTACAGTCGCAAACCTGAAGTCAAATTCTGAAAATTTTATCTACTAAGCTTTGCATAGCTATCTCGTAAGAACATATATAAATTTCACCTTCAAGCTACTTAAAATCTAACTAAGTCATTGTGAACAAATAATTGCCAATAATCTAAATATGACTCACCTTAAGTCGTAAACAATTGGGGGTACTCCTTCCTCATTTTCTCTTCCGCTTACCAAGTCATTTCCTCGACATTGTTATTTTCCATAACACTTTCACAGAAGCTACATCTTTATTTCGAAGTTTTCTTACTTGCCGATCTAAAATCGCTATTGGTACCTCTGCATAAGATAAATCCTCAGCAATACAAATATTTTCAATAGGCATATTACGTGAAGGATCTCCAATGCACTTCTGCAACATAGAGACATGAAATACAGGATAAACTACTTCCAATTCTGAAGGCAAATCAAGCTCGTATGCCAACTTACTAATCGTCCGAATAATCCTATACGGTCCAACGTACCTAGGACTGAGCTTCCCTTTCTTTCCGAATCGCATGATGCCCTTCATAGGTGATACTTTCAGGAAAACCTAATCTTCTACCTCAAATTCTAAGTTCCGTCGGTGAACATCTGCATAAAACTTATGTCGACACTGTGTTGTATGAAACCGATCTCTAATAAGCTTAACCTTTTCAATCACTTGTTGGACTAGATTGGGACCAAGCAAATTTGCGTCCCCGAGCTCAACCCAACCGATTGGGGACCTACATTTCCGTCCGTATAGTGCTTCGTAAGGGGCCATCTGAATACTAACTTGAAAGATGTTATTATAAGCGAACTCGATAAGAGGTAGATGTTGATCCAAACTTCCTTAAAAATCCAACACACAAGCACGTAACATATCCTCAACCGTCTGAATAGTACGTTCTGCCTGTCCATCAGTTTGTCGATGAAAAGCGGTGCTAAGATTTACCTGAGTGCCTAGACCTTTCTGAAATGATCTCCATAAATGTGATGTAAATTGAGCTCCTCGATCTGAGATAATATATAATGGAAGTATGTGAAGGCGAACAATCTCCTGAATGTAAAGCCTAGCTTAATATTCAGTTGAATATGTTGTCCTAACTAGCAAGAAATGAGCAGATTTTGTGAGCCTATCGATAATTACCCAAATGGAATCAAACCTTCGTGGAGTGCGAGGCAAACCAGTGATGAAGTCCATACTTAGCATATCCCATTTCCATAATGGAAGCTAAATATACTGGGTTAGGCCTCCAGGCCTTTGATGCTCTGCTTTACCTTTTTGACACTTTGGACATTCAGCAACCATCTCTGTAATATTTTTTCATGCCATTCCACCAATAGATCTGTCGAAGGTCCTAATATATCTTCGTCGCTCCAGGGTGAGATGCATATCTAAAATAATGGGCCTATGAAAGAATATTTTTACGAAGCTTCCCAACTGCCGGTACACATAAGCGACCCTGGTATCTAAGGACTCCACCTCCAGTTAGCTCAAATAAGGGGTGTTGTTGCTGTGGAATCTTTTCCCTCAATTTCCTAAGCTCTGGATCTTCATGTTACCGCCTTTTCATCAGTCACAAAGGAAGATTCTGCCATATTCTTAACGACAACTCTCTGCCTCCTACATCTACCAAGCGTACTTGCAAATTAACTAGCTGGCATATGTCTTTTGTAATTCCAGCCTTATCAACTTCAACATGACTTAGACTACCCATGGACTTCCGGCTGAGCGCATTAGCAAAAACATTAGCTTTGTCGGGATGATATAAAATGTCAACATCGTAGTCTTTTAATAATTCTAGCCATCTCCTTTGTCATAGGTTCAACTCCCTCTGCCTAAGTAAATACTGAAGGCTCTGGTGATTAGTGAACACATCTATATGAACCCCGTATGGATAATGTGGCCAAATTTTTAGGGCATAGACAACTGCAGCCAACTCAAGATGGTATGTAGGATAATTTTTCTCATGCTTCTGCAACTGTCTAGAGGCGTATACAATAACCTTACCATGCTGCATAAGAACACAACCTAGGCCAATTCTTGAGGCATCACAATAAACAACATAGCCCTCATTACCTTCTGGAAGAGTTAGGACAGGTGCAGTGGTAAGCCTTATTTTTAGTTCATGAAGGCTCTGCTCGCATGCCTCGGTCCACTGAAACGTCGTTGCCTTATGCGTCAATTTTGTCAGTGGTGCAGAAATAGAAGAGAATCCCTCCATAAACCTTCGGTAATACCCCGCCAAGCCTAAAAAATTGCGAACCTCCGTCAGATTCAAGGGCCTCGGCCAAGTCATCACTGCTTCAATCTTTTGTCCATCAACCTTAATACCCTCACTTGTAATAACATGACCAAGAAAAGCTACAGAGGTAAGCCAAAAATCACATTTAGAGAATTTAGCATATAACCTGCAATCTTGGCGAGTCTGCTAAACAACTAGCAAGTGGTCTACATGCTCTGCTTTCAACCGTGAATATATAAGAATATCATCAATAAACACAATCACAAATTCATCCAAGAATGGATTGAAGACCCCATTCATAAGATCCATAAAAGTTGTTGGGGAATTTGTAAGCCCGAAAGACATAACAAGGAACTCAAAATGGCCATACCTCGTCCTAAATGATTTTTTTGGGATATCAACTTCCCTGACTAGTAACTGATGGTATCCAGACCGCAAGTCAATCTTGGAAAAGCATTTGCCACTTCGCAACTGATCGAATAAGTCATCTATCCGTGGAAGAGGACATTTATTCTTTATAGTGACTTTATTTAGTTGTCTATAGTCAATACACATCCGCAAGGATCCATCTTTCTTTCGAACAAAGAGCACTGGGGCACCCCATGGGGAAGTACTTGGCCTGATAAAGCCTTTATCGAGCAAGTCCTTCAATTGTTCCTTCAATTCTCATAGTTCTGCAGGTGCCATTCTATAGGGAGGAATCGATATAGGTTACGTATCAGGAAGCAAGTCTATAGCGAAATCAATTTCCCTTTCTGGGGGAATTCTTGGAAGATCATCAGGGAATAATTGGAAATTCATTCACGATAGGAATTGACTGAAGAGTCATGTGCTCCTTATCAATATCTTGTACATGAACCATATGGTATATACAACCTTTAGCAATCAACTTCCAAGCCCTAAGGTATGAAATAAAGTTACCCTTAGGAGTGGCTATATTACCCTTCCACTCAAGGACTAGCTCACCTGGAAAGTAAAATTGGACTATCTTTGCACGATAATCAATATTAGCATAGCAAGCTGCCAACCAATCCATACCCATGATAACATCAAAATCTAGCATAATCAACTCAACTAAATCAGCGGAGGTTGGACGATCATTAATTAACATCGTACAACCCCGATAGACACGACTAGCTAAAATAGAATCGCCAACTGGTGTAGACACATCAACTGGTTGTGGCAACAACTCAGATTTCATGTCAATCTTACTAGCAATAAATTGAGTAATATATGAAAATGTAGAGCCAGGGTCTATCAATGCGTAAACAACTTGAGAAGATATCATCAATATACCTGTAACAACATTAGGGGATGCCTCTGAATCGTGTCATCCTGTGAGTGCATAAAAGTGATTCTTACCAGCGCTCGAACGTGTATCTCCTTCACCTCTGCCTCTACCACGACCTTAAGTAGACTGTGGTCCTGGTCGTAGGGCACGGACTGAGGGTGAAAATGTTATTGTGGATCCTGAAGGCTGAGCGAGATCACCTATGTTCAACCTCGGGAACCGATTAATAAAATGTATTGTCTGCCTACAATGATAACATGCACCTGAACCCTATGTACACTGCCTAGTGTGCGGCTTACCGCATTGTGTACAATGAGGAGTGGGATGTTTTACCTGTACGAAATGATCCTGTCGATGACCTTCAGGCTGGCCTGAGCTCTGACCTGGTCCTGACTGACAATAACAATCAAACCGCGGTCACTGCACCTGTGCTGAGACACTACCCGCTGGCCGAGGTGGATATGATGGAAAGGGGGCCTAAAATCACCATGTGGCTCCCTATAAGACCCCATAGTACGGGCCCTCTTACTCTGCTCCCTATCCCTGCGGGTATCACGAATCCGTTTAGAAAGGTCCTCTGTAGTCTGAGCGAAAGCCTGTATGCGGTAAATATCTACATCATCTGATAGGGATGCTACCCTACAATGTCTGATCAAATGATCTGCCAAACCATCAACATAATGATGTACTCTGGCTCTCATGGTACGTACAATATCTTGTGCATATCTTGCCAAAGAATTAAACCTGTGGCTATAATCCCTCACACTCATGGTTCGTTGCTTCAGATTGATAAACTAGTCAAGACGGACCTCTCGAACTTCCGGTGGCAAATAGAGGGTAAGTAAGGCCTCTGAGAAGTCCTCCCACTCTGCTGGCGGAGCATCAGGTCCTCTAGATCTCTCTCATGCCTCATACCAAAGGATGGCTACATCATGTAGCCGAAAAGAAGCCAACTCCACAACCTCTGTGACGGAGGCATGCATCACCCTAAATACTCTAAATATATGGTCTATAAATTCCAGGGGATCCTCAGTAAGACTAGATCCTGTAAATAATGGAGGGGCCAAATGAATAAACTCTCGTACCTTTGAACTTTCCGACCGCTCTCTCTGAATAACTACTCCTGACTCCAGTTGTCGCTCATGAATAGAAGCCATCCTAGTCAACAACTGAACTGCCTCTCTCATCCCCTGCTCCCCAGAGATCTCTGGTGGAGGAACAATAGGTACTGGAGGTCCTGTGTCCGTAGCTTCCTCAGGTACCAATGAAACTGGTGAGGCTGGGGGTACTGCATCTCCTCGGGCTTCAATAGGTGCCAGGGAGGCTGGTACTAGGGGTACTGGAGATCCACCCTGTGCCTCAGAGGGAAATCTATCTCTTTGATCCGGTGGGGAACGACTAGTACCTTCCCTTGGATCCATACCTATCTCTCGATCTGCTATATCCGGAGCGAGTGTAGCCTGTTAGATAAGAAACATAAAGCACGACTTAGATTTCAAATGTTCTTATACTTTTGCACTATAGCACGATCTATTAGTTTAATGAAATGTAACCATTCCTGAATGCCTTGTAGCCTCTTGATTATAAGTGTGGTGCACAACACACCCATAAACAAGACTCTACTAGACACGACTTGTGGACTCCCCTGGGATATGACCTACTCCGATACCAAGTTTGTCACTCCCCAAAATAAGGGGCGTAAATGGCACTCGATACCCTAATACATCAAGTTACCCACTGAAACATACTAGCTAAACAAAACTTGTGAGGCAAAAAGATTGGGCAGCACAACTTCTAAAAAGTGAAGCCTGGACACAGAGGTCATGACCTGAAAATGAATAACCATACAAACAATGGTAGACAAACCGAAAAAAGAATAAAGATGTATTATCTAGCCAACGAGGCCATAACCAAAAACATACCTACCTACACACACACATATATACATTCCAAGACTATTGGCTGGAGGTTGAAACATACAAAAAGAAAACCCAGAATATTGTGTCCACAAAAGCCTCTATGAGTGACATAAGCATTGTCGAGACAAGTCCCCGACTATACCCAAACTGTACAACAAAAGTAAACATTCTCTGATAGCCCCAGGATAAGATGGAGCTTACCAACTCACAACTGAACCTGAATCCTAGCGGGTGGGTCGATTAGAGTCCCTGCATGTACCTGCTCGAACAAAACAAAAATCAGTGTCCCTAGGCAAAGGGACGTCAGTACGAATAAAAATGTACTGGTATGTAAATCAAAAAGTAAAATCATAAACACTTACTGTAAAAGGGTAATAGAGATACCACTTGAAACTGAAACCCAAATAATCTCCATAGCTGACCTTTATCCCCCTGCTACTTAAATATGCATGGTATGTTCGTATAATCATATGCGTGAATACATATATATATAGATGCAAATGCATGACATACCCAACCAAATACTAGCAATGGTGGTGCTTTCCAGTAGCGAACTGCCATCAGATTCGCCAACTTGTGGTCATCTATATTTCATACGTATAAATATAGGCAATAGGCCCCATACCTCTTGATTATAGCTCGGGAGTAGAACGCATAGCATGTCATGTCATGGATTTATAATACCTATGAGTTACTGTTGTCTTATTGCCAATCTTGTCCCGTTTGTAGTCTTGTTCTCATAACCCCATAATAACTTTCGTATAACATATAACAATCTCATGGAACTTGATATGTTCTTCCAAATAAGCTTGAAAACTTCACTCAAATTTTAGAAGGATAACCTAACCTTGTTGATATTCATAACAAATTTAAGGTGACTTACTTAGTTCCTAACTTGGTTCCTAGATAATTTATAAAACATATATTTCAAAAACCAAGTGTTCTGATAGTTTACATTTAAATTATATTTGAGAGTTTTCAAGGTCGTGAGGAAGAATACGAATTCATACGTGCGGACATATAATCAAGGAAACTGATAAAATGACGTGTAGATGTCAAACACTTTATTTATCCAAACGAGTGAAATATCAAAATAACAGAATCATGAAAATAATTCAGTTGAGATCCCAATGCCTTTCACTAAAGTTCTTTCTAGCAAGAGAATAGTAAAATATCACATTCGGCGTTTTAGGAATTTCCCAGGAGTGGTGCTAAAATGAGGGACGTAGCTTCGCCTTAACATACCATTTCAATGAACGCTCGAATGGCCGTAGCTTCTTCACGAAAGTTGTTCCTTACGTCCTAAACTTCACAAACACTATATATACAAAGTTGGTACACACCTTAGTTAAACAAGTGTAAACCTTGAAGAAACACCAATAACTACAAATTTATATCTTCAAAAACTTGCTCCAAACCCCGCTAATCGAAGGGGAAAACTATTGCCACGTGTAGAGATCATGTTTCTAGGCACGAGGGCAATCTTGAATGGTAGAAATCGTCAAAAATTGACCTTCATCATGCAAGTACTCCATAGGAACCCTCTCTTAAGCTTTATTTCTGGTTTGGAAGTAAATTAAATGGTTTCATGGCTTAAAATGTTGATTAAGCCGACATACCACATTTTTTACCCGACCCGGATACTACCCGTATTCTGCCCCGGCAGTCGGTAGTAAAACCTTCATAAATTTTTACTCCGATGTCGGTTGGGTACGGGGTTTTGTGCATTGAAAACTAAACTCGTAGGCCTTTAATTTAATGAGTGATAGGTCTTCTAACTCTTTGTATATTTGGAGAAAACATTCAAGATATTTGACCCAAAGTTAAGAAAATATTATTAGAGAAACTTCGATAACTTTTGCCGACTTTGGTCTCACTAATTTTCTTGACTTCCAAACTTAAAATACGACCATTGTGCTATTATAACACCTCATAGTACACTATTCTTAGCATGTTTTCCACTCATAGACTTATCCACAAGGTATGGGACAAGTTAAACCTTTCAAATGAGCGAAGTTCTACCCGAGCCATTTCTTTTATCATGAACTTTATTTGAGGGGTCCCTTTGACCTAAATTTTAGTTTAGTTCCTTGATATTGCCACCTACTTGCTGTAACGACTCGGAAAAATGATAGGTTAAGCAAGAGCCTATGACTTTGTGTTAACTTTATAATGAGGTTCTATGAGTGGTTTTTTTTTGTAATGTCGTTTTATTTGTGTAACATCCGATGATTTAAAATGAATATGAAGAAGCTTGAAATTGGAAGTAGTCACTTTTGGAAAAAAAGTTCAAAACCTGGAAATTTGGTTAAGTGTGGGAAATCAGTGAGTTTTTGGCCAACTTTGAGCAGTCATAACTCTTAGCTCAGGATGATCCAGGAGTAGTTCCAGTTATGTTTGGAAAGCCCTTGGAAC